>WYDI02021350.1:0-21988 GCA_009867235.2 Psittacus erithacus | reverse complement strand
CTCTTCTCCAGGCTGAACAAGCCCAGCTCTCTCAGCCTGTCTCCAGAGCAGAGCTGCTCCAGCCCTCGCAGCATCTCTGTGGCCTCCTCTGGACTCACTCCAACAGCTCCAAGTTCCTCTTGTGTTGTTGCCCCAGCGCTGGACACAGGACTGCGGAGGTGGGTCTCCCCAGAGCGCAGCAGAGGGGCAGAATCCCCTCCCTCGACCTGCTGCTCATGCTCTGGGGATGCAGCCCAGCACATTGGGCGGGTTCTGGGCTCAGGTGCATACTGAGGCTTGGTTATAGGGAGCTTCTCATCAACCAGCATCCCCAAGTCCTTCTTTTCAGGGCTGCTCCATCCAGTCTTTGCCCAGCCTGTCCCTCAGGGGGCAGCTGAAATAAAATCAGAACGAGGGTGATGCAAGAGACAAACTACTTGATTGCTTTTGGGGTCTTACTGAGCAAAGATTTATTTTACATCTCAATGGCTCAAGGCAATAGGAAGGCCTAAAGAAGACTTGCTTGTTAAAGTACAATTATTGCTCCTCTGCTATGGAATTACAATGAAATCTGCCCGTTACTCTCAGTAAGATGTTTTTTTCCTTTCTTTCTGCAAAAGGAAGTCCTTTGAATTAACTTAATCTCAAAATATAAACACACTTTGTTTTCCCAACACTTGAATAGGCTTACTGTTTCCACCATTTATTTTTAACATTAAAGTTTAATCATGAAGTTGTTAGCCATAAAAAAATATTAAATGAGTACAGAACATTAAAAAAATTAGTAAGCATTTCAGAATGAGCACTTGAAAAGAAAATCTATGCATAGAAACAATGGAGAATTACAATTAAGAGCTCTAGGGATCTGAGAATGATTTGTCCAGCCATTACACAGTCATTTCAATTTAAATTAAAACTGTAACTATTTTCTAGTCTACTAAAAATATGTGGTGTCACATTAAGAGTTTTAATGGAGCTTTCTCTACCGAATTTAGAAAAGCTAGTTAGTAGCACATAAATAACTAAATATTAGAAACTGAATAAATTCTCTGCCAAAAAACCCTAATAAGATAAAAACACAAATGACAGAAGATTATTGTATTTTCTCTAACAAAGGCAAGCTCTCTTATTAAAACAAAAAAGAGGTCACAGGGTGTCTGAGTCTACGTGATTTTTCCAGGTCTGACTGACAAAAATAAATACATGTCTGCTTGATAAACTTTTTTTGCCTTGACAAACCCCCATGTAAATTATGCTGTACATATATACATTGTGTGTACATTGTTCACAAACTATGACAGTGTTATCTAACGGTAAAAGCTTTATTCAAGTCTTCTTAAACATGAACATCCAACCAAAAAAACCACAATCATAGAATCATCTACGTTGGAAAAGACCTTTAAGATCATCAAGTCCAACCTTTACGTGAGCACTGCCAAGGCCACCATCAAACCATGTTACTAAGGCCCTCGTCTATACAGTTTCTGAACACTTCCAGAGGTGATGATTCCACCACTGCCCTGGGCAGCCTGTTCCAATGCCTGACAACCCTCTCAGGGAAGAAATTGCTCCTAACATTCAGTTTAAACTTCCCCTGGCACAACTTGAGACCATTTCCTCTTGTCCTATTACTTGTAAGTTGGGAAAAGAGACTGACCCCTACCTCATTACAACCTCCTGATGCCAGAAAGTGGTTGGAAACAGCCAAATGTTATGGAAATGTTGCCAAATGTTATGGAAAGAGAGTTCCCCCACCCCAGTGGAGCTTGGTGGGAAGAGCTAAGGGGGTGTGATTTGTGACCTGAACATTGCTGACCACCGAATGTAGTGGAAGTGAGCAATGGTCTTGGGCTCCTCAAGGCCTGGCATGCCCTGGTCCCAAGCCAGGAGATCCTGCTTCTTCAATAGCTGCTGCCAATCCCCAACGTAAAGCAGTTACCACAAATTAAACCAGCTTTTATGTGCACATGGATGGTCTTTACAACTCAGAGGGTACCTGAGATCTGGAGTGCAAGCTGCTGCGCTGGAAAAGAAAGGTAGGTTTAATAAAGAACAGAACAATGTGTTTTGCCTGCTGTGCTCAGCAGCACCATACTTGTATTTCAGAGCAGCACAAGGACTCTGCAGCTGGGCTGGTCCAACCGCCAGTGCTCAAGGTGGGTTGGTGAGGTGTATATCCTTGTACCAGTTAGCAGTTTGCTGTGAATCACAAGCAAGCACCTTGCAGTCCCATGGAATACCTGCACCTACATGAGGCTGTGGTGGGCTGTGTGGGATGGATGGTAAATCCCATCTGAGCATGTGTGGAGGTATTTTGAGGTTGTGGAAAACAACTCCCAGGAGTTAAGTGAGCTCTGGGTACAGGACAGCATAGTGCACAGCTTTTTAGAAGGCAGTTTACTATTAGAGCTCTCAAGCACTCAGAACTTAAAGGTTTAGGGACTGGCAGCTACTGCCGAATATGTTATAATGAAGCAACTAAAACTTCGTTTTCTGTTTCACCCAACAAAGGCTGATGGCATTTAGATATTTTATAAGCTTTCCAAACGACATTCCTGCTTGTTTTTTCAACTCTTCACTGTTTTAATAAATCACAGATGTCAGAACAGTAATTCCCTTAGTTAATATACTGACTTTAATTAACTAAAATACAGGGCAGACAATTACCTGGGGTCTGGAAAGCAAGTCTGTGTATTTTTTCCTTGTGTTATGTCTATACCAACTCTTGCTCTATAGTCTCAATAACTAGCTTGGCTTCAATACATAAACATATTTTGATTTTTCCTTCTCCTCAGAATTTAATTTCATTTTTGTCTGCCCATATAACATACATCCGTTTTAATCTTAACACAAGCCAATTACAATTTCTATCAGTTTTTTTTTACCCTCACATATGATCCGTTTACCTGCCTGCTCCTCCACAAAACCATTGGCTGAACAAGATCTAAAGAAAAAAGGCAGGAGAAGAAAAGCAACGAGAAGGTGATATTCGGTGTGAAAAATATCTTCCATGTTATAAATCTGAATCAGGGGCTTTAAAATGTACCTTTACATCAAGCTTTACATGAAAAATAATTTAAACGTGAACAGATGGGCTTCAGGGGTAAAGCAGGAAGGGCTCACTGCTTCTGTTCCTCAAAATAAAACTAACATGCACCATAGTTTTGTTAAAATATCAAAACTAGTCCAGTCATTCTTTGAAGACTGGCATTCTAAACAATACAGAGCAGAACTGATCTGCATTTCAGAAGGGTATTTCATACTGCAGCAGATAGGAAATACAATTACACTGGGAAAGACAGGGAATACTCCATGAATAACAAAGATAAAGGAGTCAAAGAGATGAAAGTTAATCTGCTGAAGAGGGAAGAGGTTCTAGTTGGTTATCAAGTGTTGGTCTGAGACTGCTTTTGTTGAGTATCCTTATTCATGGCCTAGACATAAATTGTAGGTGTTACAGAAATTTGCTGATAACACTAAGTTAGAGGTGAACAGAGGAAGAGAAGGGAGGAACTGAGAACATGTGCAGTGGAAGGAACATGACTATCATAGGACAAAGTAGTAGAAGCAGTAGTTCTGGTAGAAAGAGGACAAAGAGTATTGCTATTGCATGGAGTCCATATAGGGTCTTACAAGACCAGGGACCATTTGACCACCCATTTTCAAAGAAAGATGAATCAAGGTCAGCCAGTGAATTACTCAACATGAGGATGATGAAATGGAGAGCTAAAAGGATGCCTCAAGAGCTTCAATGTCACAGAACACACTTTGGTAAATCATGGTTACTCACACACTTGGACAAATGTGGAGAGGTAAGGCTTAAACTTAGTAGTGGTAATGTCAAGAGCATGTTCATGTACAATTGTCTGGCCACTAAGACCCACCCAGATGCTCACTGACTCTTTTCTGTGTTACAGGGAAAGCATGAGAAGAGTAAAAGTAAGAAAACTTGTTTTCTGAGATAAAGGCAGCTCAATACATAAAGCAAAAACTATGCACGCAAGCAGAACAAAACAAGGAATCCATTCACCACTTCCCATGGTCAGGAAGCTTTCAGCCACCTCTAAGACAGCAGGGCTTCATCATTTGTAACAGTGCCATCACTTTGAATATCCCCTCCTTTCTTCTCCTTTTCTTCTCCTTCCCCAGCTTTATATGCTGAGCATAATGCTATATGGTCTGGAATATCCCTTGGGTCAGGTGAGGTCAGCAGTCCTGGCTGTGTCCTTTTCCAGCTTCTTGTGGATCCCCAGCCTGCTCGCTGGTGGGGGGTGTGAGAACCTGAAGAGTCCTTGACTCAGTGAAAGCACTGGTCAGCAACAGCTAAAACATTGGTGTGTTATCAGCATTGCTCTCAGACCAAAGCCCAAACACAGCGCTGCAGCAGCTGCTAGGAGGAGAATTAACTCTGTCCCAGATGAAACCAGGACAACACAGAAGATAAATTAAGTTTAGACTCTAAAAGAGGTTCCAAGGGAGTAAAGTTAGGACAACCTTCTAGGTGTAGCATACCAGTCAACTTCAAGAGTGACACACATGCATAACTTTATACAACCTGGCTGCCTGCAAGAGGTGTAATCTGAACTCAGGGAAGCCTTCCAGTCCTCTGTTCCTCCGTGCAGAGGCTTCCCCAAGCTTGACACACAACTCATACTCCTTGATATCCACACACGTCCTTTATTTGCCAACCCCTGGTTTTGCCTCCTCTGAGTTCCACCTGAGATCAGCTGGAATGGATTCCAGCAATCTCAGTAAAAATACCTATTGATAGTGTAGCAGCAGTTTGGTTCAAAAAAAGCGCGAATGAGTCTTGCTTCTCTCCCATTCTCTGATTCTGATCACCAAACATCATTCATTCACAGCAAGGAATATTAGCAAAAAAAGTCAGGACGGTATCCTATGAGGAGGAACCTTATTTCACACATCAAAGCTTGTAAGAACACTTGTACCAATTATCTCTCAGTTGTTCTTAGCTTAAAAAGAAGGAAGGAATGAGACATTTTAATTACTGTTTGTCCTTTCATAACATTAGTCTTGTCACCATAGGGAGGAAATAGTTACACAGAATGGGCTTCTAAACAGTGGTAGTTCAGGTACTTCAGGGTACTTCTGTACTCATTCCTGAAATCAAAATCCTTTGAGTCAAGGAATGTGAAAGCAAGTGAAAGTTTCAGTTTTTTGGTTCTTGGGCTTTGCAGTTGTGGTTGGTGATCTAAAACACCTATTGTGTTATTCATTAGATAGACTGTTATCAATATGACTCATTCAATCAGCCCTTCCAACTTCTACCCTTGTTTCAATTCAGATCAAGTTGCAGGCATAAGCCGAATTCTTTGGGAAAAGTTTGTATTCAAACAGCAAGAAAATGAGCAAGCAAAAATCAGAGCTCACACAATACTGCAGTGCTCAGATACGTATCAGCTATAGCCCTTGGCAGCACTGCTGGCAATGTTATCTGCTTTCCAACTGATGTTTAGCAGACTCATATTTCAACATCCAAAATCTGAACAAAAGTCTAATATTGCAGAAAGAAGAGTCAGGTACAGGAAGTATTTAAGCACTGATATGAAGCTTTGAGCACTAATTTGTTAGAACTGTAAGTTAGGTAAGCTTTTATCAACACAAATCCTTAATTCCTGTGCCAGTTATATACCACTTGTAAGATGAACACTGTGTGGGTATCACCATTTACATTTCTTTATTGACAGTTAGGGGATGCCAAGAATGTGGCTGCCTCCTCCCACAAGGGTCCCCCAGCACCATCATGGCCATTCTGTCACCCCAGCACCCCTGCCCACACCCCAGCCCTCTGATGCCACCATGAGTCCCCCTCGGTGCTTGCTGCAAACACACTCTCATCCCACCAGCACCCCGAACTCAGCACGGACCCTCTGCCCACCTGACACCCCTGCCCAGACTGGGGTCTCCTGCTCACCACTGGCCCTGCTGCAGGTTTGCTGGTGAACACACGCACACCCCACACACCCCTGCCCTGGGGAGGACACAGACACTCGCCTCCCGCCCTGCAGCTGGCACCAGGCTGCGACCCCTCCATGTCCTCCCATCAGCTGGTACCATCCCACTGACCCCCCCCAGCACTCCAGACCCCCACTGGGCTGCCAGCCCACTGTAAGCAGCTGCAAAGTCCAGCTCTGCTGCAGCCTCCCCAGAGCCCACCCACTGCTGCCACTGACTAGGTTTGTTTGCCATCTTCCTGTCCATCAGATGTGTATCCCTTTATATTTAGTTCTGACTTCCCCCTTTTCCTTAGCATCCCATTTGACAAGGTCCCTAATCAAATAACCTTCCCAAAGTGAACATTACCACATCCCACACACCCCTATTAATACGACTGACTAGGTCTGATTCTCATTACTGTTCCTCTTAGCACCTGCTGGTTGGGTTTGCTTCATTTTATGCTCTTGTTCATGTTTGTTATCCCTCTTTTCTTATTTCATCCTTCTGCATCTAAAAGGTTCTTGAAGTGCTTTAAGGAGCAGCAGCTCCCTCCTTCCATATGCCCGTGCAGACATTTCTACCTCTTCTTGAACTTTGATAAAAATGTCCCTATTCCTTTCCTTGGCTAAAGAGCAGAAAAGGAACAACCTGGCATTGGAAGAAAAGGATGGGACACTTCTACCTTAGTTAGTAAGTCCTTTAATAAACAGATCCTGAATGGAGGGTTGTTGATAGTGGAGCTTTTATTAGTAGCCATCTCTCTTGTCTGTCCCTGTAAGGCTTCAACAACACTCAACTATTCACCTACCCACCCCTCAATGGATAAGCCTCAAGCTCCATTTAAGGGGTAGTAACATGGCATTCACATACAGCATATGCTACTGTTGCCTTAATGAGAAACACATATTGCCACCTTGCCTAGATAGTACTGGGCATCTTTGCAGAGAGGAAGGCTTCAACATACATCTTTCCACTGCTGCTGCTTGGATTTACCCCAGCAAGGATAAAGGCATGAACAGTGCTATGTGACAGACAACACAAGCTCTTGCATTAGGGTCTAAGTTGACACCCTAAAACCCCAACCAACCCTTGTGTGTACTTACTAGTTCTGCACATTTCAAATTTATTTCTGACATGTTCTGCACCTGGTACAGTTAAAGGTGTCACTCTGAATTCCTTGTGGATAGTCAGGGTTACAAATGCCTTGTCCATTCACAAGTGGGTTAAAGGTGCTATTGTTCTGAACACGATAATCTGATGATCACTTAGCAGAAGAGCATCAGACAGTACATATGCTTGTTAAGTATCACCAAGGCTTAATAACAGAATACAGTAGTTTTATATGGGATCACAGTTTAAATCCTAGCACTCTTGACTTCACATTTATTGAAGACAGTCCTATTTTGTACAACACTGAGCATATAGTGTAACTCTGGGAAACACAGCTGTGACTTAGTTAATGATCTCAATAAATCCTACTTAAGCAGAGACAAGAAAAGAATTATGCAAATGACTATTTCTGTAGCACATGTACTTGATAGCTAAATACATACCAAAATAAGCTTCTGCATACAAACACCAATACTTTTTAACCCACATAAGTGAAAAATACACAAGAAGGGGAACAGCTTACAGAATTTTATTTCAGAGAATTGCACCTGCAGAACATTTGTTACAAACTTGATTTAACGAAAACATACAGAAGGCATAATGTACAAAGGGGCGGTTAAAAACCCAAGAAAGGTAGCAGATTTTTAAATACAGCTGTGAATGTGACAAAGAATAACTGTTCTGAACAGATCTGTCTAAAACATTATGATTCAAGCCTTAGACCAAAACTGCTGCTTTCCCAGCACGTGCATCAGGCAGTCACACTTGGCAGCTGGACAAGATGTCTTCCATCAGTCTCTTGTAGACCCAGACATCCCCCTTAAGCCGTTGTCGCCGGATACCCACCACTTCAGGTTTGCTGAGCTGACACACTTCTAACACAAACTCCACAGATACTTTGCCAACATGTGACTGTGTTTGACATTTGAGGGTATAACTGCACAAAACAAAGGAAACAAAATAATCATTGAAATATTTAATGTTTGTTTTGTAACACAATTTTGAAAGCACTTTATGGAAATTGTGCTATTGCTATTCAGACTATAGGGAAACAAACAAGAATTCAGTGCTTTGAATACTGTAGTCCAAGAACACTATCGTTATGCCCAAGTACCAGCGTGTGGCATCAACGTCCTACCCAGCCATAAGACCACCGCTAGCCACAGATCCCCACTCTCAGAGTGCAAAGCTGCAAGGATGGTGACACTCCCCATTGTTTTTCCTGGGCAAGACCACTCTGCTCTGCAGAAACATTGCTGCAGAGAGGCTGGTTACAGCTCAGCTGGTGTGAAAAGTGGGAAAACTGAACGGGAAGTTTAAATCATGACAACGGGAGAAGGTGCTTCAATGCAATTCAGCATCCTTCCAGATGCAGAGCTTGGAAAGGCATCAGAGGTTGAAGTGTAACCTGGTGTTCTACAATGACTATAATTTAAATATTGGAGACCTTTGGAAAATGTGTGTTATTAAGCACATTTTTTTCATGCACTTAGGAACCAGGCATTAAGCTTTGGTCAGAACTAGATTCCTAGAGTAGGAATCGATCCTACTCTCAGTACTTTAGTCTAGTTAGTCAATCTTACAAATTAAAATACAAATCCTACAAATTAAAACAAACCACACAAAGGTGCATGAATTCTGTGCAGCTTTTAAAGTATACTGATCTCCTGGATAAAAACTGATGTCTCAACTGCCAAGAATGAGGGTTTTAACCACATTATGTCCCAAAATTGTCTGATTTGGTCATATCACTGTACCCTACAGTTTCACAAAACAGATCAAATTCACATCAGCCTCCAAGAACTTCCTCACTATTCTCAGTTCATATCTATCAAAGAACTCTATTAGAACTCAACCTTGCTTTGCAGTGGGTAGACAAGTTTTATTGCACATATTCATCAAGTACTCTGTACATTTTTGATAAAATTACTGTATGCAGGGCTGAGAAAGTAAGTTTAAATACTTTGCTTTATCAAGGATTTGTCTAAATATTTCCACAAATACAAGTTGGTTGAAGTCCTCATACGTTACACTTACCCCTTCTGAACATATTCCACACGCTTCTTTGAAAGAACAATGATTATTTCATTCAAGAGCTGGTCTGCATTCAGTAGCTGAGTGGAGGTAACATTGTAGTGTGCCTAAAGTGAAAAAACAAACAAACAAACAAACCAAAACAAACAAAAACTTATGAAAAGTTTTCATAAAGAAAGCTTCAGAACAGCTACCCATAGTGAAAAATGCTCCAACTTCCCAATATTATTATAATGAACCCATTGCGGTAGCAACAGAAGCACTAAACAACAACTGCTGAACAATTAATATCAAAGCACATTCAAACTAGAAAACATCATAAAATCCAAAGCAGCAGCGATAGGCCAGGGTGGCTGTCAGAAGTCTTGTACATAACCAGAGGTGGTTCCTGTAGTGGGCTAATGAAGACAGCCAGATGGCTGTGCTTACAGCACCCTGCAGCACATGCCACAGCCTTGAGATCACTTGCAGTGCGCTCCCTCACTGAAGCTGAGTGCTCCTAATACCAAGGAATAGGCACGGCACTACACAGCTCTTCTAGGACCGAAGCACCACAATGTTTGAAGAAAAATGGTAACTCACAACTCAAACATATCACACCTAACATGTCATATAATGCACTTGGGCTGGTAAGTGACTTCTTGAACAACTTTCAGGTACCCGTATGTAATGAAAGTGCATGTCAACTATAATACAACAAATGCTCTATCCAGCTTCTGAAGTCTCAGAAGCAGCTGAGAGAAAGCAACCATAAAATAGCTTGAGAAATGAACACAGGTTGAAGATGCAAGGTCTGTTTGAAAGAGTGGTTCTCACAGTTCTCATTCAGCCTAAAACATGTGTAAGTGCCTGCCATTAACTGCTGTAACACTGTGAAATAAAGTTCTAACTTTCCCTGTTGTACTCCAGTGTCCCTAGACATGCATCAGTAATTTTGCACACACTATGGACAAAGCAAACTGGTGCAGAAGAAAAACTTTTGGAGACAGAAGGTTTTGCTTTTGTTTCCATTGCCCTGTTCCCTGGATTATTTGCAAAGTCTGGACTCCTGTAGGATGAGTTGGTCAGGTTTGTAGCCCAACATACATCCTGAAGTTGTAAGAGCGACACTTGCTCTGACAAGCGCCTCTTGGCAAAGCGGCCAACTGCAATACAATAGCTGAATTCCATTTACACAGGTTGAAAAACACAAAATGGTCCTTTTGCTGACAGACAGCTCTTACTGTACATCAGGTGTCTAAAGAGCTGCAGCTCGAGGAGCCAGTCAGCTGAAAGTATACATCACATTTTTATGGAACTGTTTATACCTCAGTAACAGTCCTGCCTCTTTCATGTTAATCATGTTTTCCAAACATGTCGTCTACAGATTCAAGTATAAATTCCTCCTTAAGTTCTGAAGTATGTTAATTGCTGTTTGTGATGTGTACAATTCAGTTCAGCACACTAGTATCACACCAATGCATAAGAGCAACTGCACTTTACTGTAGAATGCAGGCAAGTCACATCACAGAAGTTTTCACTTCACTTCACTTAGAGACCATTTCTAAAGGTATTTATGTTTTCAATCACACTTCCAGCAGCATACCTTAAGTTTCCTTGGGTGATCTTTAGTGGATCGTTTCTTTTTGCTTGGTGTAAGCATTGTGATCACTTTATCTAGGCTTCTTTCAAGACTTCCAAATATTTTGGTTTTTCTCTTCTTTTGGCTGCTACCCACATGAGTTAGGTCCGTATCTAATTCCACAGAATGACACCTGTTACATGAATGAATTAATCAGTTATTTTTGTCAGTATTTTAGACATCAGTTACTTCAGATACATCACTAAATTATTCCAGACTTGACAGAATGAAGAAAACCAAAGCAAATGCAATATATGATGAGAATTTTTGTTTGAAAGGCAGTTGAAATCTAAACCCAGAGATGTATATAGAAACTGCAGCTTTCTGGGGAACTGGTGTAAGAAGGAACTTACACTATGAAAACAGGAATATATTCTGCAGATAACTGAGTACCAAAGTCTTAAAACTTTTCTCTGCTGTCAGTGTTTTCTAGTGAATGTAGAAAAAGGTTTTAGGAAGGAGAATGGAAATAACAGCTTACGGTTGTAACAATGCTTCCTAGGCAGTATATGGATAAAGGTAGTCCTCTTCTAAATCAGAAGTGCACACAAATAACCAGACATTCACCTTTTTTTGGGAAGCACCTCAGCTGCTGTCAATTCATCTGTGTTTGTCAGGTTTCTGGTTTTCTCAGCTGGGGTGACTGCAGTGAACTGATTTTCTGGAAAAAAGCATCCAAGCCAAAGCAGGTATGTTTTTGCATAAAGGATTTTCTGTTCTTCAGAAAGGATTTTTTGTGATTAATACTTCATTTCTAAAACCATCTTTTCCTTCTAACTCAGGTCTGTATCTTCACAATGATAAAATAAGTTTTTAATATCGTAATAACACTACTCCTACTTTACAAGTTTTACAAGTAAAACTAAAACTGTTTTCCCCAGGGCTCTACAAGTCAGGACTTAGATCAATTCAGTTCAATATTAGAAATTTGGAAAGGAAGAGGATTAGCTTTGTTATTCTGGTTCCAGTGGCAGAGCAAATACACAGCAATCTGCTGTGTCCAATTGTTGCATTCTTTACCAAGCCATTTTCCTTATATGAAGAATGTAAGTTCATATAGTCATGTTTAGTAATGCACACTACATAATGGCCTAAAAAATTCTACTACTCACACATTGACAGAGATCTGCAGAGCACGGTTTTGAATGTGCAGAAGCAAACAACAAGTGCTACAGTGAGCAAGTGAGTTTTTACAATTAAACCCAACTTCAGCATTCAAAATTTCAGATCTCTACAGAATTGCACCTGGCCCCAAACAATGTTGATCCAAGTTCCAATAGATACTTGCTTCTAGTATTAATACTACCTGCCTTGAATCAAAGGTATTTCAATGAAACAAAGAATGAGCTTTTAATTGTTTAATCCTCAGAAATATCTCACTAAAATGAGTTGAAACAGTGTTTCTGCATTTCCCACTTCAGAAAGAATACCTACTTTTGCTTTCTAAACTCACCATGAAGACAAACTTCATAAGTTACCACACACAATCTTAAGGGGGGGAAAAAAAAACCCAACTCATAAATAACTTGTCTTTTTAGTGAACTTCCTTAAAACCTTTACAAAGGATGTCATCAAATAGCAGTACATTCAATATCCCTTATAACTTGAACCAGCCTGCAAAGACTTACTGTTTCTTAACAACATTCCTTAGCATCTAGAGCAGAATGTCTCCTATTTTAAGGAGTCCTTGGCATTTGAAGGACAGTTAGCATTTACAGTATCACCAAAACTTTAATGTTGAACGGAATGGCAATGTACATACAGGAGCCATAATTTTTCATAAAAATGGACTAGTCAGGCTAAGGACAAAAGTTTCTGGTAAACTCAGAAAAGCTGACAATTTTAGACAAATTTGTTGTGTATCACATTACTGTAAGATCTACATCATTGTTAACACTGTTACATATATAAGTATTTTCACTGGCACATAAGACTCATTACTGTGAAAATGCTGATGTGATACCATCAGAAATGCAAGTTAGATTTCTCTTAGAAGTACCAATAAAAGCATACTTGACTAAAAGTATACATTTATTTTCACTAAAGGTAATAACAAAGAAAAAGAGTATTAAGAAACTTGTGTTCTCAGCCTTCAAAGAAAAATGGAACCAGACAGAATTTTAAGAACACAGAACTTGGCTCCGTGTCAGAGCATGCCAAAAGGCATGCATGTGTGACTCTAAGCAACAATGACTTCTGCAATTAACATATAAGTAACATGCCCTGATATATGGTTAAAACTCTTGCAGCACCTTACCAGAGTTACTAGAACAACCAGGCTGGTGAATATAGAAAAAAAAGTTAAGTCTCCAGAAACAAGCATTGTGTCCATATTTGAATTTACAATAATTCCTAAGCAACATGTATGTTTTAAGTCTTCATCAGTTAAATACAATGTACCTTTGAAGGCAGGTGCCTGAAAGGGTATGGTTTGTAATTGTGTCTCAATCTGATGCTTTGCAAAAGGAGTGTTTGGAGCAGGAAGCACAACTGTGCTCTCAATTCTTAAAGGTGACTCTGTATCAACATTCTCTTTGTTTTCATGCTTCTTTGATGCCATTTTCCTTGTCACCGGAGTTGACAGTGTGAATTCTGTACCATCCAGCTGAGCATCATGCCTTGAATGCTACAAGAGATGTAACAAAAAACCCAAAGACATTCTCTGATGCATTCTGATCACATTCAGAAAGGTAACAGACAAGGCAATTCTAAAATTGGAGCAGGTTAGAAATACCATACAGTGCTTGCCGACTGACCAAAATAGATAAAAACTCTTAATACTTCCGATTAGCTCAGTAACTTGAGATGTTTATTAGTAATTTACCATTTATCTGCTCTTCTAAATTCTTTAGCTTGCGCATCTAAGACTATTCCTTACCAATTCATCTAAACATAGCTAAGAATTTTCATTTAGTTTAACTGTATAATTCCAATTGTTTCATTGGATTTTCTTGTCCAATACAGACAGGTTGAACTTTTTCAAAGACTTATACAACTCTAGCCTACCTCTGAGATCTTGTCTGCTGTACCTTATTGTTTACCCATCCATTTTAAAATCTTCATTGCCTCATTTATTCATTCCTTAAGTGCTATTTTTATGCAAATCAAATGTTAAAGCTCAAGTTCCCACCAAATGAATCATAACCTACAGCTAGAGGAAGTCACAATTCGTGTTCAGTCATGTACTTAAAACATTTCTTTACTCTGTTTGCAACTCCCCTTGGCCAGGGTCCACCAACCATTTAAATACATAGCAAGCTTTACATACATTGACAGTAAGATTTTTTTGATTAAGAATGTATTTTTTTTTAAAGGAACTAGTACTTATTTTTCAAACACCTGCTTTATTCTCTGGGTATTTAGAATAAATTCTTCTAATGGAGACTCTTCAAACAGTGAAGCTGCATCAGGAAATTCCATGGATCCAAATGCATGCAGCACTTCACTGCAGTTTGGAGTATCTTCATATGTTGTGGTGTTTTCAGACTGAAAAGAAAGATTCAGTTGAGATTCCACTGCATGACTGTAAGTAAGATTTAATCAGAAAAGTGTCATTAAAATATAAACCTTATAATTAGGAACTTAAAAATGGTAAACAGCTAGTGGAAGTTAAGTTAATGGAAGCCAAGTTTTATAATATGACTTTCACACTGTCATTGTGGATTTGTCATCTGTGTCAAAAGCAGATGTGAACTTATTCTCAAAGCACCATTATTACCAAGTCATCTGCCATGACCTGTGCCAAGAGAAGTAACTCGCAAAAAAACCTTGCCTTTGATTTCAAGACTTGGATCATGAGCTCTTTTCACTGGAAGCCAAATAATAAGCTGGAAAGTACCCAATAAAAGAATGCAGTAAAGTCTGAAAGGAGGCTGGATAAAGGTAAATACATTACATCCAAAACATACAATTTTAGAATCTGCAACAGGATTTGAACTAGCACCCAGAAACCTTCATCTAATTGCTAGACCTGAAAAAAAGTAGTTGATTATTAAATCACAAGATTTGTTACTTCAGCCAAGATTGATAACCTTCATGGCCTACACAACATAGTCAAGATGTGTATCACAGCCAAGAAGCTAACAGCCCAATATTGTACCTGAAATCATGTTTTATTACATGAATGCCTGAATAGAATTCCTTGCCTACCATGCTCCAGATGAAATTCATGTCATGGTGAATTTTCTGGAATATCTTTCTCCATCAAATTGCTTGAAATAAGGCAGTATTATGCACGAGCTTGCACCACCCAATTCAGAAACTAAGTTGTAAGTTAAAGGTTCCCTTTGCTTGGCTGTCTTCACATTAGACCAGCTCTAGCTAGAGACTTTTGTTAGTTGGGTACTTCAAATTCAGTTGACATTCACTCACAGTACCTACATGCTGGTAAACTAAATATGTCCTCAGTGCTTTAGAAAGACTATGGATTGTCGTCTTTTATAGATATTATTTTCACAATCAGCTGGGAAGGCATAATGCATATGCTAAACTGGAAATATGGCATTAGCCAGTTCAGTTTACTTAGGACACCACTAGAGATGAAGTAACCTCACAGCATCGGCACTGCTAAACTTAGAGAAACTCTACCTTAAAATCATCGGAGTGTAGAAGACTAACCCACTGCGATCACGAAAATCTCATTACACGTTCAGCAACAGTTATGATTTGTGATCTGTTACGCAGTGCTGGTAATCCTAAAATTGTCATCTGTGTTTCAAAGCAGCTGTACAAGTGAACTGAAATTATTTACATGCCATTGAATCAGCTACATAAGTATTTATTCTTAGTGCTTGCCTATATGCAGAGAACAGCACATTCAGATAGCTAGCTAACAATTTTACAATGTCCACAGTTCAAGAGAAAATGGCTAATATGAAGCCTGCCAATTTACTGAATGCTTTGAGTTTGTCAAACACAGATGAGTATCACCAATATCACATATAGCTGCACATTTGTATACGATACTGCAAGCAATTTAGCAACTTCAGACAAGTTCTGAAGTGCCCTATTTGCACTTTGCTACAAAACCACAGGAACAGAAATTACCACGAGATAAACAGAGTCCTTTCTGGGATTGTGTTCTGAGCAGATGAGGAAGGAAAGGGTCTCTCCACTTTTCAACACCACCTTATATAGTGCCCATGTCATCTCAGTGTAGGCTGTCCATGTCCATGTCATGACACGAAAGGACATTGGACTTGATGACCTCTGAAGGTCCCTTTCAACCCAAACTGTTCTATGATTTTATGATGTTTCAGAAGACTTTCCTTACTAAACTATGCTAAATGCAGCTATCAAGGTACAAAAATATTTAGAGACAAATGTGAAATAGTGCAGTAAGAAGTTAGACATCACAGAGGAAAATCTGGAATGATCACACAGGCCAGACAATGGGCAATTCTAGTCCATTTCCATGAGTAACCGAGAGAAAATTCTGTGGCATACTCATCATGCACCATGTCCTCCCAGGCAGAATTCCAGTAACGTAAATTTACAGAAGCAGCCCAGAGTTATAAACATTTTAATGAGGAGACTGAACTGCTTAACGACGAAGACTTCGGCTGTCTTCACACATGCTTGCTTACTGATGTTTATGTCACCAGCCTGTTTTCTCAGGCAGGGTTTTGTTAATGCAGAGCATTTTAATCAGTATTTTGTCCTGCTGAATTAAAAAATTTACCTTGAGGCCTGCTAATTGTGTTCTACTGGCATGTCCCATCAGACATGGAACCCTTAAGGAAATATGCTTTCCACGAGCCTTCTTTGATTGAAGCAAAAGATATGTTGCTGACATTTGGTCATATTTCCACTGGAAAAAAAAAAAAAGAATAAAGACTGTTTTAATTTCCTCTTAGGAAACACTGTAAGTACAAAGCAAGGTTAGCCTTCAAAAATTTCTGTGTGTTGCAAGTTTTTCTACCTGATGTGCGTCCCTAATGTTTGATCACCTACATGTAATTTCAGACTTCAGCTGATTCACATTATGTGTTCAAGATCAAGAAGCAGTCTATGGCCGTTATCCTTCACAACTTAAGTCTGTAGTACATGCACTGGGGTGAAAATTAATGCTGGGACCACAATCTATCCACTGAAGTGAATGGCAAAGCTATTAATACAGTTTGTCCAATACTTCAACCACAGTCTCCACTTTTCAGAAGCCGTTGTTCCTGCCTCCACTCTGGCCCCACAAGCAGAAGCAATAAAAAGTTGCGTGTCTTTCAGCAACAATCTATTTGCAACATGGGTACAATGCCAGACTGGTTTGCAGCATAGTACAATTAGTCTCTATTAGTTATGAGATTAGAAGTCCCCCAGTAAAGGACTATGCAAACACCACAAAACTATTTAGAAGGACTTTTCCCTGTGTAGACAGATTGTTCAGATTTTTTCCTATAACTGAAGAAACAAGTAGCATTAACTCCCTAAATCCTTCTTAAGAATCACAGGATTTAAGTGTGTTCTACATTTTAAACTGTTTCTACAACAGTTAACGTGATAAAGTAATAGTAACAGTTTCTAGAAAAAGAGCTGTCACTGCTACCACGAAGCAAAAAAAAAAAAAAAAAAAATCAATTTCAAGGAAGAAATTTCAGATTCAAGTTAGAGCTGGAGTATGCATCATGTTTAACCCTCTTCTACAGGCTGCAATGTCATTGCTAATATTTGTGCAATTCTTCTAGAAATTCAGTTCAACTTTTTTAATTGGTATTCAAAAATGACTAAGCATATTCATTTTTTTTAAAAAACTGTGAAGAGTAACTCCAAAAAACGTATAGTCTGTCTGGGCAATGCTCTCATTTTTATCTTACTTACTGAACCATTTCAAAGCAAACAGTTAACCCAGCAGATGGCATCTGTTGTTCAAATTTCTGTCCAGTTGTGGCTGTCCCATCCCTGGCAGTGTTCAAGGCCAGGTTGGATGGAGATTGGAGCAACCTGATCTAGTGGAAGGTGTCCTTGCCAATGGCAGGGGGTTGGAACTGGATGAGCTTCAAAGTCCCTTCCAACCAAAATCATTCTATGATACTGTAATACTATTTTGGTTTTAAGAGATTTAAAATGGTTTTACCATGATGGGAAATAACAGTAAGGTTCAAGAAACATCATGAGCACAATGGAAGGAGGAAAACAGGAAAAAAAAAAAACCAACCCAAATTTGAAATTTAGCGATGTACTTATAAGCTACATACAGATTCTGGAGTTCAGCAGTGGGTCCTTAAATATAGTATTAAAAATATCATAGTTGAGAATAAATGAGCATTAGTCTGATAATACAGTAATCTTATTTACTGTATAATTATTTCATTACTGTAAAATACTGATGTATTCTTACCTCTGATATTAATTCCAAAATGCTCTCCCTGCTCTGTTTATGAAACACAGAAAGCTCAGTTACACAATCTTCATCAAGATGCCCCAGCTGCAAGAAAATAACAGATACCAAAGCATAAGATCTTAAAGTTATTTCATAATCCATATTTGACTGTGACGCTGTCACGAAACCCAGTGGGTTGAGTCAATAACCAACCATGATTTTAGACCTTGTATGTTAAATAATTAGCATCAGAGCGAAATATTGTAGGGAACAGACTGAAAATGTCATACAAATTCAACAACATCACAGCCTGGCCCCTCCTTCGTGAGAGGTTGTGAATTCAAATAAGAAAGCCTGACAGCAGATGAAATTTTTACTAGAATGGAAGCTACACTTTCATCTCTCTGTAAGTATCCAAAGCCATCAGTCGCGCACATCTTTTCTATAGCCAGTTAGAACTGAGATGCTCACACAGTAAAGCTGAACTTTACTAGAGAAACAGTGGCATCCAGTGGCCAAGGTAAAGCACTGGCTGAAAATGTGTAGGAACTTCCCAGTATTTATTACTGACAGATAGATTGCTTCGGGTTTTATTTGTTTGGGGTTTTCCCCACATACTGCCTTACTTTCTCACACAGTAAAACAAGCAATAGAAAGATAGGATAAACATGCTAATCAAACTAACAATTTTCAGTGAGGACTAGATACAAGATAAACCATAACCATATCTAACACGCTTTTCAGAACATTTGCATTTTGCACCTTAAATTATTGACCAAGCATCCTGGAGAATCAGGTGGTCACTAGTACATCGAAATACTTCACATTTTGCTGAGAAGTCAGTTATTTTGCAAATTAAGCATCAGCTTAAGAGAAAGTAATAACATTTTGACAGCAAGAAGAATCAGAAAAGAACCATGGCCATCTCAAAAGTTCATCTTCAGAGAAATGTCTTCACACCTCCATAATGTATGGAAGCTACTAAGCCAGTAAAGATTACATTAAATACTTTAGTATTCATCTGACAAGTGTACTTACTGGGTATTTACTTTGCCACTGAACAGCATCAGAATAACCTTGCATGAGCCAAGGGTGACTTAATAGATGTTCAACTGTAATCCGCTTCTTTGGGTCCACCTAGTGGGCAGTAGAAATCGAGCTGATACATGGAGAACAACTTAAGAAACTAGGTCTTCTACATGGAATTTTAGGGTGGTTAGAAGCTCAATTTGAGCTTCATAGCTCCACCAAAAGGAAGGACAAATATCTAAGCTGTGAAAAGCCGTTATTGTAAGTGTAGGTTACAGTATACATTCCAGGAATGTTTAGCATTGGCTAGATTGCTTAGATGTAATCCAAACGTATATCCAGTATGTCCGCTTCATTATGAAAAAGAAAAATGCTATTCAAATGCTATACATAGCACAGTTAAGAACAACCAAATCCAGGCTGCTTGAAGACTTGGTTCAAGGTTGTGTAGCTATTTCTGTATCAAAGCATTCTCAGAATTTTCAGCAGAAGACAGTATTAGTATTTCCCTCAAAAAATTGTGAGATTAAACATCTTGTTTAAAACTGAGTATTTTTTAAGCATTTCATCAATGTAAAGTTTTGACCTATGCAGTAATACTTTATAGACTTACTGAACAGAAGTGGTATCTTTACCTGCAGCATTTGATTAAGTAGTAGCGTACTGCTAGGAGAGAGCCATTTTGGAATACTGTATTTTCCTCTCTGCAGAAAAGAAGACAGTTTAGAATGAACCTTGAACAGCTAGCTCAAAAGAAACTGCTAACTTACTTGGACGATAGTGACATCTGTATTTGGTCAAAAAGGAAGAATAGCAGGCACATGTAAATTCAGCTTTACAAATGACTTGAATAAATGTAATGGTAGACTTAAAACCCCATGGCATTACTACAGAAAACCCTATGTTTGAATTACTGGCTGCAGTTTTCACCCACTCAGCTTGTGTGCCATTTCTATTTCAGTCCACTTTTGCAGCTAATCTGTTTTTTATATATTGCATTGTTTCATCAAATCAACTTGATATTGAAGTGTTAGTGCAAGTATGTTGGAGCCTGAATGACTAATACTAACACTTCGAAATGTGAATATTCATTGAAATCATTACTCTTCAGACACTAAAAACAAAACCATACTCTTCATTTGGCTATCCTTTTTTTTTTTTAAAACAGGTTATATCTCATGCTAGAGTTTTGATAACTACTCAAACTGCAGAGAAGAAAAAGGTTACAAATCTAGCAGGTAAGTTTCTTTCAATCAAATTATTTAGTGTGTGTGTGTGGGAAATGCTTGATTAGAAGAAAATTGACAATGGCTTTCAGATTCAAGGTACAACAACAGTAGATAAAAAACAAACCAAATACACCAAGGTTAATTTACTTCTCAATGAAAATGGAGAAAAGAATAGAAATCAGTAAACAAGCCACTGCTCATAACAATCATAATTATCAATTTGTCATGGCAGTTTTCTTTCTACACATAAATGCCTCAACAACAAACCAGCTGGTATTATACACAACATACATTTCTAACCAGAGTATGTGTTGCTTTGACACCACAGGTTAAAAAATTTAAGTTACTTACTTACAGACAGTACTAATGAGCTATTTGTAAATAGTTTGTAGAGCTGTTTCACAATGCAGCTTTACTCTGCAACCAAGTCAAGTCATGTAACACACACAATCTGCATTTTGTTTTTAATACATTGCTACAAAACATGAGACATCGAAAAACAAAAGTAGCACCTGCTGGATTGACAGCAATGCTAGAAGATAAATGGCTTGCAAAAGCTACCAGATGCACAAGATCACACTGGAAATAAGGGGTTTTTTTAATCTGTCACATGTCTGAGTTTTCATTCAAAAAGTAAAAGCATTTATTCAAGTGTTCCAAAATGAAGAGATGTGGAACATTCCAGGGAAAGAAACATTGCAAGTAAATCATATAATCCTAATTAGCTTCAAGCAGCAGATTATTGTATTGACTTGGAACAACAGTTCTGACTTGACATTGCAGTAGATTTTATTATCTATAATGTGTGACACTACATTCCACCATAGTGTTTATTATGATCAGAGGGCTGGCACAGCTCTGCTCTGGAAGCAGGTTGAGAGGGCTGGGCTCATTCAGTCTGGACAACAGAAGGCTCCAGGGACACCTTAAAGCAGCTTCCAGAGCCTAACGGGCCAACAAGAAAGCTGGACAGGGGCTTTTGAAAAAGGTAAGTAGGGATAGAATAAGGAGAAATGGCTTCAAACTGACAAGAAGAAAGATTTAGATTAGTTACTAGGAAAAGTTCTTCCCTTTGAGGGTGCTGAGGCACTGGCACAGGATGCCCAGAGAACCTCTGGCTGCCCCATCCCCAGCAGTGCTCAAGGCCAGGTTGCACAGGGCATGGAGCAACCTGGTCTAGTGGAAGGTGTCCCTGCACGTGGCAAGGGGATGGACCTAGACGGTATTTAAGGTCCCTTCTGACACAAACCAGTCTGAGATTCTGTGGTACTCATTTCAAGCAATTTTCAGTTTGCAGTCACATAAAATTAAAACAAATTCAGAGCAGAAATAGCAAGCCTACATCTTAACACATGTGTGATATTACTGGTTTTTGACTGCATCACGACTAAGTTTTAGAACTTGGTCGTCTCAGTTCAATTTAAAAATTTCCACTAGCACTCAGATCCTGTGCATGTTAGGCAACTGTAGCTATTCAGAAACCATCTGTGATGATCTTAAGATCTCCATTCCACATCTAAGCTCTCTGTTCACGCTTTGACTATTGACAAGTTTACCAGTTATATTACTGACCAGATTATTGACCAGATTGTGCAACTTGGTGTAATGATCAGCATAAAGGACTTATGAATGAAAAGCTTAGAATGTTTACAATTGGTCAAGGACTTTCTGAGCCTCATGCTCTGCCCTGGGAGGAGGGGAAGCCGGGAGGAA
>WYDI02021346.1:0-14189 GCA_009867235.2 Psittacus erithacus | reverse complement strand
CTGAAAGTTAGAAACACAGTGCTGCACCAGCCACTAAGAAGGAGAAAAAATGACTGCTACTGCTGAACCCATAACAAAATAGCAGCTCAGTGAAATGTTCAGACAGGGTATCGGTATTTTGAGTGAAAGGGACAATATTTTTTGTAATGCTGTTGCACTGTTATTGTGATGAGCAAGAGTGCCTTGGCTGATGCTCTCAACAGTAATAGAGAAGAAGTAGAAAAGGTAAATTGCCTTTGGACTGTGATGTAAAAGAATGATCCCACTCTTCACTGGGAGAATAAGGCATGGCTAGGTTGGTGAAGTTTAACTAATCAGCGATCACAAAGCTGGAAAAATTGCTTGCTGTTTCATGCCTGAACTTTGCAAATGTTTTGTGATCTATTATAGATCCAACTGAAGAACCTGGAAGCAATAGAACAACCTCCACCTTAGATCTACAGTGAGGAGAACTTGAGGTATGATCCCAGACCACAAGGAAACCAGGTAAGCACAATGGAAAAAATGAAATCTCTTAGAAAAGAGTTCAACAGTTCCCTTTTTAAACAAGCATACAGACTAGTGTGAAGCTAAGATGTCCCACAAAACATGAGTAGCTGTTTATCAACTTGTTACTGTTGCTGTGCAATTGAATCAAAGGGAAGAGTCAGACTGTGACTGATAAGCTGTGAGATAATTGAAGCAAAACCAGAATGTTTGTACTCTGAAAGGGTTAGAAACCTGTGCAAGGGAAGGTAATGCTGACAGGGCAGTGCAAAATATGTCAAATATAGGTATACAGCATGAGCTGAACCAACAGTGATTTTAAAGATGGACTTGAAAGTGTAAAAAGCTATTCATAAAGAACGCTGATACCAAGTTGAGTTACTGGGCGTGCCTGGAGGACCAGGAGTCCTGGGACCAGAGGGAGAGCAGGACAGCCAATACAGAATATTGTTAAATTATTCAAGTAATACTTAAATAAACAGAGGATAGAGATCTTACTGTCTCCCCTGAAACCTGTTTGAGGAGTAGAACTTCCATTCTGATCTACAACTTTATTAAATAGCCTTTAACTTATCACTATCTGGGCTGAGATCTGCTCCTTTTATATGCTGGTTACAAGAAGTCAACAGAGCAACAAATACTTGTATTTCTTGGTTCCACTCACCAGCCAACAAAACAACACATTCTTACCAGGAGGAAATATGAATAAGGAAATCTCACCTGTCTTTATGCTGTCTACTTGTAGCTTTCCTACATTTATACCATAAAGTAGAGAAATTAATTTGAGGAAGGTTAAGAGTAGTCATTACCTATTACTGGGATGGAGAACTTGTGGACTAGATAAGACCTGTGAATTCATTTCACATGACCAGAGATTGCTTAATTTGTTTAGCACAGTGAAGGCTCTGATGTTGGAGTGGGTTTTTTTTAGTTCTTCCATTATTCCCAACCATGTGATGTATGTTTCTGTATCACAGGATGTGTCCCTAAATGCAAAGGCTTTTTGTTCCCTTCACAATAATTGTCAGAAGAAAGGATATTTGTATTTGGTGTTAATCTGTAACCTGCTGGAATAATTTCAGACACCTATTTAGCCTCTGTAAATGCTGAAGAAAATCCCCACCCTGTTCTCCCAGTATAAGCATGGAATGCAAACTACTTTAAAAAGGCTTTCATTAACTGGATTTTCCCTAGCCACAGACCATTAGTTACTCGCCCTCACACTGAAGACCTGGAATATTCTTTTATGTCACAGTCTAAAGACAATTTAGCTTTTTTTCTGCTTTTGTCTCTGTTAGAGATCTGAGATAAACTGTTAAAAGAAGGAAAGGTCAGATGTTTTTACAAGAAAGTAAACTAAAGAGAATGAGATATTTGGGCTTCAAAGGGCCAGGTCATTTAGCTGCCTAGCTTGCATGAAGTGGATGAGCTTTAGTCAGTTATGTAAAACAAAGAGGTAACCTAAGGCTTGATCCAGCCTATATTCCTCCTCTTTTACATCACCATGAATTGTTGTGTATTAGGGGGATTGAGATACTGGGCTATCCATGTTTTTGTTAGTCATTGGCTAATTGACCATTTTTTCCCCAATATACAAGAAGGTGTGTTATAGATAAGAATACAGCATTCATGCATGCATATATATATGTGTGTGTCTGCATTTATTTGTGTGTATGGTACAGCATAATATGTGGTAATACATATATAGTGTACTTCTTCCCATATTCCTTGTTTGACCTTGTCTTTAAGACCGCAAATATAACATTAACCTTGTTGCTTCTGTGTTTTTTATGAACTTTCTTAAGTTCTAATTTTCTCATTGCTAATGCCTCCTGTAATTCAGTCATGGTACTGCACAATTGCATGGTAATTTGGAGCAGGGGAGAAGTCAGGTTCTTTAATGACCTTTTCACTAGAAATTTCTCATGAAAGCAACTGTTAACAAGTTTGGATGTGTCTTTTTATAACCTTTACAGTTCAGTGTGTGTCTTTCTAATGAGCTCTTCAATAACTCAGTCCCTCAGTTCTTCCAAAGCTAGTCATACTTAACATGGGGTTATGTGGTACTGAAATTCATCCAATCTTTTTTCAAAACTGAAGTAACAATGCTAGGAGCCTGGTAAATACTAAGAATTTTGTACCTGATCACATTTAAGATTACTCTAATTCAAGTTCTTTAAAACCAAACATGGGAAGATGTAGGGTTTGGCGTTCGGAAGATCTCGCGGTGTCATGGGAAGATAGAAAGGTAATCACTGCCTCTCTATGACGCACCTGCAATCCCACCCACAGGTGTTAGTATAAAAGGAATTAACTGCGCAATAAACGAGGAAGTTGGTGCTCATACTGTGTATGTTGGCCGGTGATCTAGTCGAGAAGCCTTTATATGTAGCCACTGCTACAGGAAGATACCTTGACACCATCTTGGCATGTGACTAAGGCAAGTACTTATAGAACTTTTCTAATACACTTACATACTATCCCAAGTAGTCTTCCAGAATTTTTTAGTGAACAATATCTAGTTGATCTTGATTTTTTTCCCCATAAATGTATCAATTTAGTTTTGAGTCCATGTGAATTTTAAACATTGTCAGAACAGAATTATTCTCCTAAATGCATGTCACCTTAGTTCTTCTGTTGGTTTTTTACTTTTGTAAAATCATTGCAATACCTGCTTACAAACCCATAGTGTTCGGTTTTAGTGTTGTTTTTAATTTGTTTTACTTTGGTTCTTTTTTTTTTCTAAATGTGTTTGTCTGGTTCTGTCTACTGGTACTTGCTGTACAAAATACCTGAAGACTTATCCTGATCATCTCAGGAAATATTAGTCTGGCAACAGGGTTTCTATTACTATTTTAAACTGAAAAAAATTGTAATAGCTGGTGTTTTATTTTGTTTTTTCTCCCTTGCTTGTTAATTTTCTTTCTAAATATAATGATTTTCACTGTATTCCAAAATAGGCCTTCTCTGGTGGCTATGAAATACCTTGTGATCTGGTGCTGGCTTTGATTTTGATTTTGCCACCTAGTCAGGAGTTAAAATGCTGGGCTTAGGTAGAGGAAATTTAGGTTGCATTCCTGACTTAAACACAGTCTCCTTATTTGATACTGCTTTCTTTATACTAAAATGACTAATAGCACTTCTTTAACCTGCAAGGATATTACAAGGATAAGTTTTCTAAAGCATCAAATGATCTTGAATAGCAGATTACTGAGGGCTGTTGAAATAGCTAAGAGCAGGGACAGATATCATCTACTTGTGGTTTTTTCTCAGTATTGTAAAAAAAAAAAAATAAAAATAGATTATTTTACCATATTTTACCATACTCAGTGAGTCGATGGTTGCTGCATCATCCTTCTCTACCTCATCTTACTTGTAACAGTAATTTCCAACATGAAAAGGTGAGGAAAAGTGCTACTTCTAATGAATGTAGTTTCCAGTCATGTTAGTTGAGTGATTTATAGGTTTTTCTCTTCGGGTGTTTATTCTGCATTGCTGGCGGGTGTCAGATTCCCTGCATGCTCATTTGGACCTGCCGAAGAATTTCTAGGCCATCTGTTTTCAAACTTTTTCTTCGTCCTTCTCCCCCCTCCACTTTGTTGCCTTTAAAACCAAAAAAAAAAATATTTTATTGATGCTCTTGGCTCTTGCAAGTGGAGGGACTGCGTTAATCAGCTAACACTGCACTCTTTGGGGGTTCTTGTATGTGTGAAGGTTTTCTTTTGGTGACAACAGTCTAGCTATTGAAATAAAGCTGCTGTTCTCATTTACTGCCTGTAAGTGAGGGCATAGATTTTCTTCTACCATTATCTCCTGATGACCAGAACTCTCAGCTGTGACTCTCAATGAATGACACAGTGGAAGAATGGGCTGAGTGTTTTATTCATGGATAGCTCAGTGACCCCTTTGGAGAAATGGGAGGATTTGGTTTTCACAGTAGGGGAACTTGAGGGTACTCAGCCAATGGAAAGCATGTAAGACCCGTCACTCCCTGATGCTGAGTATCAATTCCTGTAACTGAAAACCACACAGGAGAAAAGAACTAATCCCACAATTTTATTTATTTTATTTTCTCCTCTCACATGAAAAACTGATCTGAAAGTTATTTCCTTGATCCAGAACTTTGCTATTCTGAGCTCATTTCATCTGTTAAAAATCTCCTCTGAGTTGTGTTGATAGGGCTTTGTGGCAGATGTGGGCTGTGGATGTTCATAAGTCCGATGAAAAATAGGATGTAATTTCTTAGTTAATTGTTGTCTCTCACTTCTGTGGAAATCCAGAATGTTTCTCAACTATTTTCCATTAAAGGAAAGAGCAGACACAAACACTGAAATAGAAAATGGCTTTTCCATTGTAGTCTTCAGGCCATTTTACAAGTTCAAATGGTCTGGATAGTTCGCATAAACTTTGCATTATCATTCAGTCCGAGTGGAAGAAGTTATCGGGATTAAACTAGACATTCGAATTAGCTCATGCAAAATAAACATCTCTATCATCTTCTCCAACTTTGCCTGGAATCCAGCCAAATTTCCTGCAGTGTTGTAAAATAATATCTACTCTTTCAATTAACATTAGATACAGTGCTTAGGCAACCTAGAACTCTTTCTAGAATCAAAAGATTGCAATTTAACAGCTCTCTTTCAGCAGAAATTATATGTATCTGTAAAATTATATCTATTTTACAGGTTACCAGCAAATATAAACACACATGCTTTCTTTATTCTGTGCATTTCTCAGGATGTTATACAAGCTGAAACTAGGTATGGGGCTTGGTAAATAAAGATGACACAGCTGGAAAACAAGCTGTCTCGAGTGCTATTTATTGTAATACTCTAGTAGACTTGCTTATTTGAAGACTGGCTGTAATTCCAGATATACTGAAACTTAGAAGTAATTTTTGGTTGCACCTGTTACTGATAAAGCAGATCTATTTTATTTATGTGTTTTCAGACTAGGTACTAATCATAAATAAGTTCTCTGTGCACATGAATTTGCAGGTGCAAAATTTGCTTGCTTAATGTGAAACAAGGTGAAGTCCTACTGTGTAAAATAAAATGGGTCTCACTGCCCTCAAAGAAAAAGAAATGCTAATATAACATGAATTTGTTGTTGACTTCTTAGCCAAAAGCAATGAGGAAAGCTGTAGCAATAAGCATACTCGCCTAGAAGCTCTCTATGTAAAGGGCAAAGTTGTAGAGATGACAGACTAGATGCTTTAAGATGAGTTTTGCTGCCGGAAAGCATAAAGAGTGTTAGGACTTGGTACATTTTTTTTTTCTAAAAAAGCAACTAGTGACATGCTCTAAGGTCAACATGTGCTACCTTTTCCATGCTCTTCTAAAAAGTCAGATTAGTCCTTTGAGCAGTAACCTTTCTCATATTGAGTAGTTTGCTTTTCTGTCTTTAAAATTCATCTTCTATTTGTGATTTTTGACAGCTTGTAGGATTACATTTTCCATATATCAATTTGGATGTGCTCCCTCTGTCATATTTTGATGAGAAAAGTACAGTTTTATTTATACTAAGATAATATACACTGCAAAGTTGATGTATAACTTTTTTAGCAAAGTTTTTTTGGTTTTGTTTGGGTTTTTTTCAAGAACCTTTGCCATTCAAGCCCAATTTAGTAATAATGAAACAGTTGCCTTTAAGGAAAGGGTGGCAGTTTGATGGGCTGTAGAAAAGGCTATTGTTTCCTTATCTTTCAGTAGGCAGAAAATCCCCTGAGAAGACCAGGGAAATGTCCCTAAAATGTGAAACAGAAAAGTCCTTTGAAAAACTTGAGTAAACATACATCAAATATTTCGCATATGCATTTTAGAAATGATTCAATAAAAATGGGCTCAATGCACTCATTGTTATTTACTTTATGGTAGATAGCAATTTTCATTTTGAGGGCTTTCAAATCGTAGCACAAAATCCATGTCAGCACATGCACACCTACTTCTTGAAATATGAATCTGAAAGAAACCTCCTGGGTAAGTCCAATATGTTTACTGGTTTATTTTTAAAGTGATCAAAAGATAAAAGCATAAAACTCCATTTACTTTCCTAGTACAATATATTTTAAAACCATATAATAATATACTCTATCATATACTTAAAAATAGAATTATTAAAATAAAGCATGGTTGAGTTATCATTACTCTGAAGACTATCTGATTTTGAACACTCAATACTATTTATTTAACTCTTCCAGAAGGAAAAAAGTGTGAGTGTATGGTGGAAATGACAAGAAACCATTCAGTATTCTAATATAATTTTATAAAATAGGTCCTATTTCCAACATATCACTGTTAGCACTTTTATTATGATTGAATCATGTTATCTGATGTTGTTTTACAGAAAGCTATTATATGCATTAAAGTAATTGCTCTAATTGTACCTAATAAGGTGATGATACCTAACCAGAACCAGCCAATCTGAGTGCCACTTATGTTCTCTGTCCTTTGAGAAATCTGATTTCTTTCCATCAAGTTTGTTCACTGTCATTTATTGAGTTCTGTGATAAAATTTTCAGTCACTTGAATGGTTTTTACTATGGTGTGTTAAACAAACAAGGCTTCCTGTCAGTCAGCGCACTCTAAATACTTTTGAAGCTGTTGGTCAGCTACCACTAGATATTTTGGGAAGTGGAAGTCAGAAGTCTGTAAAGCTTTGTAGTAATGTAGGATTGGATAGGACCTGCTTTATCATGATTTCACAGTTTCATGGGATTCTTCTCATGAGGCGACTGCTTTCCTTCCTGGAATGACTGTGTTTTTCCCTTCTATGCTTTTTCAAGCAGGCTGTTGTAGAACTTTTAATGCTAACAGGCTTTCTCCTTTCTCCCTAGTTTTCATTACAGCAAGGCTGTGCTACATTATTCCTCTGCCAGCAGTGACCTTGAGCTTTCAAAATTCTTTTGCCTTTCAGTCATTTGGTGTATCTGAAGAGTTGTCTTGCTTCTGCTTTCCTGGCTAATCAAGGTTATATCTTTTAGTCTCTACAATGGTTCCTAAGTTCCCTTGGGTATCCTAGCCGCCAGCCTCTTCATCTGTTGCCATTTGAATAAATTTCTCTTGAATACAAGCAGTCAGAATTATGCAGTGTTCTGGTTGAAGCCTTGTACAATGCTGTCAGTAATCCTGTATCGCTACTAGAAGTACCTCATCTTTTACATCCTAGGAGTACTTTTGGCTTTTCATGGTTATACCAAATTAATTGCTCCTCATCACCCTCTGATTGACAATAAGGGTCTTTTCCCTCTATCTTTATTAAATGATGAGGCACCAGATCAGATAGTCCTGTTATTAATCCCTATGAGTATGACCTTGTACTTTATGATAGTACTGTCTACACGTAGCTTATTAATACCTCTCAGTTTCACATCGCAAGAACATTTAATTAGCATATACAGGCCTGGGTTTACTGGGGATGATGGAGGAAATATGTCTATAGCCTCCATCTCCAGTAGTACCATCTTACATTAGGTGCGCTTCCATGCCATGTGACACAGAATGGCCATGTGCCTGCACAATCCTCCCGCACGGATTGAGGCTGTGTTAGCTCTTGCATTCCTGCTTGCTATGAAGCCTCTATATCTGTCCTATTTATGAGATGACACATATTTTTTTTCTTTAATCAGTTCCTTTGCCATGTTACCAATATTGTCTGCCTATCTAGATATATATTTTTATATCAAAGAAAACAGCTCATCAGAATCTAGACAGAACAAAAAAAAAAAAGGTTAGTGGATTTAATGTTGAAAAAGGATTAGATTCATCCATAAAAATCAAGGACTTTTATCAGAGAAGAGTAGATTATTTTGATGTAAACTACCTTAAAGTCTACAGTGCTTTTTATCGTGTCTTCTGTTTCTCTGTTAATATATTCTTCCTTCACTGGCTTCTCTAAAGCCATGCATGCCACTAAGACCAGTTGGATGAGCTGACAGTTTCTCTAAATTTTATATTACTACAGTTAATGTTCTCTAGTTACTTTATTGTTATCAACTGACTTGACTCTAGGAAAAGCATACTGCATTTGTAGTGTGAAACGCTGGTTCCTTCAGAGTACATGAGTGGAGATTTTGCTCCTTTCAGCCTGAACATATAAATTAAGATTCAGCCGCTCTACCTGGGGAGTATAAGCTGAACTACCTGTAGCTCCATAGATGACTACCGACAGAAGACAGCCAACTGCAGAATAGCTGCTCTATATCTGAGAGAGCTGAGTCTCTCTCCAGAGCTACTTGTCATTTGCAAGATGCACAGAAAGTAAGAAAACTACACTGCAAACTAAAGTTAGGTGTAATCAGTGGTGCTTGGAGCAAGATTGTTCCGTTGAGCCTTTTCATATCTGAGGCACCTTCCAAGGTGTGATGATTTTGTCATCACATGGAGTATAGAAAGGAGTGTGGGAACACTGCTTTATCCATGGAGAAAAGCCCAGGAAAATTAGACGAGTATGCACACTCTCTTATGGCCACCAAAGAAACAGTCACTTTTTCCTGATGAAATGTAGGCTGCTAACGGACACCAGAGTGTTTTCAATTGCATTGAATTCTAGCGTTTGTTATCTTTCCCTGAGTGTTCATTAATCTAATTGTGTGGCAAATGCCAACTTTAGACTAAAGGTGACCTAAATGTCACACCATCCTGTAAGCATTAAAATAAAGAATATTCAGGAATTAATGAACATAGTGTCCACGTTTCTTGTACATAGCAAATGGTAAATCTCACTTCATGCCTCTTCAACACAAAATCTTCCTTCGCCAGCTATGTATTATATAGATTAGTCGTTTTTCTTGCAGTTGTGAGATAGCTGTTTATAATTTCTTTATAACAAGCCACAGAGTCTGTGGATCACATGAGGCAGGGTTTTTGATTAGCTCTATACAATATGAGAATTTTCCTTTCCTTCAAAAAAACCTGTTCAGCTTCCCTTCCAGTGTTTTCTCCAGAATCACAAGATACACTTGAATTTCTCCCTGAGATACTTGAGAATAGCAAGCTGACTCCTTTTACTTCTCTTTTCAGGTATAGTATTTCTATTTTCCTTCCTCTTTCACCTTGCTTTTTATTCTTCATGAAATGGCAAAGGATAGCACTGTGACTGTCAGGATAGCAAGAAAAGGTAAGGAAAGGCTGTTGTGAAGCATGATCTGAATTACCCAAGAAAAGTTTATTTTGAAATAATAGTAAGTCTTAACCATTTTTTAACATGTCTATGGTATATCTGAAAACAAAGAATTTGGACTCTGCATGCAGTTACTGGAGAAAGACTTTGGACACAGTATATTGTCAGGGGACACACTCATAGATTTTGCAGGCAGTAATCTAATGAAGCCCTTTACTGTAACAACATGATATTCTACAGAAAAAGGGAATTGATCTCAACTATGAGGACAGAACTTTGAAGTTATGTCAAAAATACCATTTCCAGTTCTCGTCTGTATATTCTGTGAAGCCCAGCAGAAGAAGGGGCTGATATGGGACTTCAGCAGTTAAATGTGCAGTTTGCAGAAAAAGGCAGGCTTATTGCTGGAAAGGGCAGAGACCTTTCCACTTCAACTGGTGGTCTGAGCAGTCAGCTGCTACTCAGCTGGTGCTGGAGAGCACCAGTGCTAGGTGGGAGAAGAGCTGTTGGGCAGCAATTTACAGGGACTTCAGAAGCTAACCCCGCTCTAAGATGACCATTACCTTCAAGGTAATGGTCATGTACTCAGAGCCTGTTTTATTGGTGAGGCTGGCTTTATGGTGCCGTCGTAAGACCTGTTAGCATTTCTACACAGTCTGCCCTCTTCTTTACCATTCTGAATAATTGTCTATCAGCAGAAAACTTCAGCATATCTATTAACTCCAGGCCACTACAGTGGCCTCAGGCATTAGTATAATTTTTAGATTCTCCTGTGAGATGCAGGAATTTCGACCTCAGTAGAAGGCAATGCTTTAGTAATATTTAAGTTTTTAGATTCAATCCTAACTGCTCGGATAACATACAATGACCAATAATAATCAGGAGTATGTCTTTATGACACTAAACTTTGTGAAGTTCTGCCTTGAGCCCTATTTCTGTACTGAGACCCCAAATCACAATAGTGAGCATCTGAAAATATGAACCCTTGACTTCTATGTGTTCATTTCATATGTTCTGTCTCTCTGCACGAGTTATGCTACATATCTTACATATACGAGTTAAAACATATTGTGGCTGTTAAGAATTACGTATATACAGATTGGCAAGCTGCCATACATGCCCAGGTGGCCCAGTTAGCTTATGCCTTTTAAATATGTAAGGAATGAGTTTTGTCTGTCTTTTCCTCAAGTAGAATAAATCAGAATAGTTATCTTGTTCAATCATCTAACCATTTGGCAGAAGTAAAGAAAAATGTTGTCTTGGTTATATCAACTACTGTGTTAGATAATAGGCAGCTAGCGCAACAGTGTAAACTGTGCTGGCTTAGGAAGGAAGGTTTGTGCAAGAAATGGATGTCCTGCAGCCATCGCTGCCTCTAGGGCCTGTTTAAGTTACGAATTGTATGGAGAAAGTCTAGAAGATAACTTATGGTGGGGGTTTGAGGACTTGAAGTGATGGTGAAAACCAAACGCAGTGATCTTTCTCATTCTTGAGTGCACATGTAAAGATACAATTGCTCAATGTAGGGAGGAAGAGGTGATTAGGAAAAAGTGAATTGGTCCAGAAGTGTCATGAGCTTGAGGATATCAGCAAGCTTTGAACTTTTCCTGCTATATCTCAGAGTTCTAGTGTCCCCATGGCATTTGTAGTTTCTCGTCTCTTGGCCCTCATGCCACAGGTGTGACAGCAAGTTAACAGTGAATATTGCTGATTACTAAAACTTGCACTCTTTTGTACTGCAGTGGTATTCAAATGTGCCAGCTTTGCTTTTTGGTAGACTGTATCTGTACTATCAGTAATATTCCAAAACTCCATTCACATCTTCGAAGAGAATACAGTTGAACTCTGGGGGCTTACTAAGGGCATCTTCCCATTGAAATTCTGTATGTGGTGCAGCTGGCTGTCCATGCTTTAGAAGAAATTTTGACAGGCAGCCATATTTGACAGCTGTATGGCCTAATGTGGATAAGTCTCTTAATACTGACTTAAGCCTTGAACTTTTTCAGACTGCTGAGTGATGTCAAATAAGAAAACATTTTTTTACTTGTCATGCTGAATAATTGTTGGCATTGTACTACCACTTTCTTCCACATTCAGCCTGCCAAAAAAGAACTGTGGAAAATTCTAACCGTCCCATTTTAACTTCACTATTATATAAACCATCTATTTTTTATCAATTGTATTTCATAGCATTTTGCACTATCTAAGGCAGTTATATCATTGTAACAGTCTGAGGTTGCAATTCAGGTTTCAAAAAATTCCGCTTGATCTTTCTTGAGAGGGAAGGTTGATGATAATGAATCATATTGATCCAGGGAGGAGTTAATCTAACAAAAACATGTTTTCTTCTCAGTCTACTGACAATTTGCTCCAAAAGCAATTTCTGTCATAATTTATGGGATCACATTATAGAATAAACTTTAAAACACATGATAGAGATTTAAGAGTGCATGTGTTGTATGCTATTGAGTTAATGAAAAGTAAGAAATTTCAATAAATAAATATATACACATATAAAGAAATACAGTCTCATTAGTGTACAGTCATTTCAAGTAACATGCTCTACTTGAAATCTAGAGGAATCTGACCAGTGTCTCATGCTTTCATAAAATTTGGATACTACTTACTTCCTGTAAGTGCTTAGCTTAACAATTACCATATCATTACTGTATTACTGAAATGGCTGTCCCTTCAAGGTGGGGTTTTGTTTTGTTTGGTTTGGTTTTAAACTAACAATCTTTGCCAGTAACTGACCATTTATATTTGTCCAGGATGAGCTGACATGCAGTGTGGTGAGTGGTTATTGCACTTTTTTCTCTTCTATCTATGCAAAACTTTCCAGCTAAAGTGCACATGAGATAGAAAAGAATTCCTCAGTAATGAAAACTTAAATAATGGTGACAGAAGGTTTTTGAATTTATCAGAAAAATGTACAACAAAATCCAACAGCTGGAAGAGAAGACAGAGACAGTCTTATTAGAAATAGGATATGCAGTTTTCACAATGAAGGATAGCTGTCTATTGGAAAAGCTTATCTAAAAATGCAGTGAGATCTATGTTATCTGGAATCTTTATATATAGCAAAGGATGACTTTCTAAAATATGTGTTTTAACTTCAGGGGAAAATATGAGCTGCTTGTAGATTTATTCTCCTCCCCTGCCTCTCTCCCCAGTAATGTTCCCTGGTCTGTTCCATTCAGTAGATTCAAAAAAGTTATCTCTGTAGTCATTTTCTCATTTACAAGATGATGAATGTATTTTCTACTGGTTCTCAAAACTTTCAGTTTTGAACAAAATGAAAGGGGGGTGGGGAGGACACCATAGCTGCAATGTGAGACACCTTGAAGACACCTTGATAATTCCTTTTTTTTTTTTTTTTTAACTGCTGAGAAAAAAGATAGAGTGTTAATAAATGGTTAGAAGGGTGGTGCCATAGTCAGGGGTTTGAGTATCTAGAACATGGGGCTCAATTTTGTAGGCCAGGTCTACTGGGGGCTGGTGGGGCTGGTCTGACAATGAAGGGGAAGAGCGGTTTTGGTAGGAGGCTTGCCAGGCTGGTCAAGGAAGCTTTAAACTAGATGTGCTGGGGGAGGGGGGCGTCATTCCATCCCAACACACCCAGTCAGTTGCCAGCAGCTATCATAAATGCTCGGAGCAATGTAGAGATATTCCAGCCGCTCCAGTCAATGATCCAGCTTCATTTGGACCTCGGCTCAGATGCCTCTATACAAATGCCTGTAGCACGGGGAACAAACAAGAGGAATGAGAGATGTGTGCACAACTATGGAAGTATGATATAATAGGCACCACAGAAACATGATGGGATGGCTTCTATGACTGGAGTGTTGGAATGGACGGTTACAGGCTCTTTAGAAAAGACAGGCCCAGCAGATGGGGAGGGGGAGTTATTTATGTTAGAGATAGGCTGGAGAGTATGGAACTCTGTCTGGGACAGGTGAGCAGTCAATAGAGAGTTTGTGAGTCAGGGTTAAAGGGAGAACAGCTATGGGAGACATTATTGTGGGAATCTGTTACAGACTGCCTGATCAAGAGGAATCTGTGGATGAAGCACTCTATAGGCAGATAGGAACAGCCTCGTGCTTGCAGGCCCTTGTTCTCATGGGGGACTTCAACCACTCTGATATCTGTTGGAGGGACGGTACAGCCTGGCACAAACAGTCCAGGAGGTTCCTTGATTGTGTGGAAGACAACTTCCTTCTGCAAGTAATAGAGGATCCGACAAGGAGAGGTGTCATGCTTGACCTCATGCTCACCAACAGGGAAGGGCTGGTCGGAAATGTGATGCTCCAGGGCAGCCTTGGTTGCAGAGATCATGAGATGGTCGAATTTGAGATCCTCGGGACAGTGAGAAGAGCATACAGCAAGCTCACTACCCTGGACCTCAAGACAGCAGACTTTGGCCTCTTCAGGACCTTGCTTAGTAAGGTTCCATAGGATGTAGCCCTAGAGGGCAGGGGGGCCCAAGACTGTTGGTTGATATTCAAGGATCACCTGCTCCAAGCTCAGGAGTGATGCATCCTGACTAGAAGGAAGTGCAGCAGGAGGGCCAGGAGACCTCCTTG
>WYDI02021343.1:0-10085 GCA_009867235.2 Psittacus erithacus | reverse complement strand
CTGGGAGGAAGCAGAGACAGGACACTTGACCCAAACTAGCCAAAGAGGTATTCCATACCACAGCACATCATGCCCAGTACAGAAACCAGGGGGGTTCATCCGGAAGAGTGAGATCACTGCTTGTGTCAGACTGGGTATTGGCTGGCAGGTAGTGAGCGATTGCATTCTCTTCCCTTATTTCCCTTATCATTATTATTATCGGTGGTAGCAGTAGTGGTTTTGTGTTATACCTTAGTTACTGGACTGTTCTTATCTCAGCCCGTGGGAGTTACTTTCTTTCAGTTCTGAGCCCCATCCTTCTGGGAGAGGGGGGAGATAAAAACGGGGGAAGTGAGTGAGCAGCTGCATGGTTCTGAGTTACTGGCTGGGCTTAAACCATGACACACATGGAGGCTAAAATTCCCTAGGAAATATCCATGGACATTCTTTCACTGCTTTTTGCTGCTGAAACAATTCAGAACAGCAGTAGTTTGTCTTAACCAAGCAGTAGACCAGTGTTCAGGACAGTTTTGTCAGATTAATCAAAACAAATTGAAATGGACAAATAAAGAATCCTACTAGAAGAGTAAATAAACACTAATGTTTCGAGACAGATAGACCCATACAGTATTAGCGAATATTCGAACAGTACTTTAAACTCTTCATTCCACCTATTTCTTTTAAGAAATAGTTGACAATAGTTACCAGCAGAAAACTGGTTCAAAGGTGAATCTATAGAAGGAATTATGAATATACACATTTTTATGACTGTTATTGACACTCACAGGATTGATGAAAAGTAAGAAGTCAGAAACTGCTAAAATGTTAATTTAATAAAGATATTCTATAACTATTGACAGAAGAAAATGGTAATTAATAAAAGATTAATGAGGAAATGAATTAAATTCAAAGAATGTAAAGCTAAAATAAAAATAAAAAAATAAAATATGAAAAAAAAAAACAAAACACAACCAACCTATCTGGAAATAAACCAAACCTTTCTCCTCCAGATATTATCAATCAAAATCAGGCAGAAAACCTAACTGAAATAGTTAATTAGGACCCTGGCCTAAATCTCTAGGCAACCAAAATGCCAGCTGAAATCACTGAGGCTTTCAGATGCACAGATGAGGAAGAATAGGATGATCCCAGATCAGTGCAATTTGTACAGAGGGCCATAGTATCTACTGAAATCTGACTTTGGATTGCTCTGAAAGGAAACTGGGAGAAAACACTAGTTTGAACATCACCCATATATGCTATCTGAAATCAAAGAACACAAATACATCAGTGTGAATGGTTTTCAATGAGTAAATAATTTGCCTTAATTCTTTGCAGAGCTGCTCCAGAAACTTTTCCTCAAAACAATTTTTGATGCTGAGAAAGCAAATTAGAACTTTGTTAACACCAGTGTCTGCCGTCTTGCCCATTACAGCCTCTCTCCCCTGCATGAAATTAAGTTCAGAATCATGTTTCTATATGACATTTTTTAAAATGACATCACACAGGATTTTTGGTTTGGCACTGTTTGCTTTCTTTTAAATACATCTTTCTTCTGCTTAGGAGAGAATTTTCTCACCAATATTTCAAAAATACAGCGCATAAGAAACAAAGTGAGAAATTTTGAAATTAAAGGGATCAAGACAATAAACAGCACTTTCTGTGAGCTGTGTGAGAATGAATGCTGACAGGAAAAAAAAAAAAAGCTTTCTGAAGGAAGCTCAAGTATTCAGGAAACATTTTATTCACTGATAGCCAAAAAACCAGGACCTTGACTCTTTTCAGTATTAAGTAATGGAAGAATAAGATAAATTATATGCAACTGATTCGACAAAGCTCTTCCTAACTGTAATAAAATTTCACAATGTGGTCAAAAACCACATTGTTTCAACACTTCCCGCCAATACAGTTCAGCTCAACTAACATTTTTGCTTTGAAAGACAGATTAACATTTTTGCAGAGGTGAAAGGAAAATGAAGCTGTGTGTGTCTCTCTGCTTTTAAGAAAATGTGGTTTGTGGTTCATATTTTTATCATCTTGAAACAGAAATTCATAGGAAATACAGTGTGAAACTGAGCAGACTCATACAATCCTTATGTTCCACTTGATATTCACATGTTGATCTTATAATTAGGGAATGAAAATCAAGACAGTTTAATCTATCTTTTCTCTGGAAAATTACTTGAAAAAACCGTAAAGACTTGCAAACAGTTACTAATTTAGGTGTTAACTATGACCAATACATGAATACTGAGGCTTATGAAATCCTGATCTCATCTGCTATGTAGCTTCATAAAAGGTAGTCACAAATAGAGTTCCTTTTCCATATATCATTTCATTGAAAAAGGCAAACCAACTCATTTCATTTAAATTTCAACAAATTATGTTGACTCTGGTAGTGTATAGTATCAAATTAAATCGCTACACATCATTTTTTTCTCCAAAGTTAGAATTAATTATAACATTGAGTAGATACTTAAACATACAGTAAAAATGACAATTTTAAAATGAAATATTTCATGCATAATTAAGAAAGGTTATGAAAAGCTTCCCATTTGAGTGTTTTACTGTTCTTCATCATTTGATATACACATCAAAACATGGAAATACCAAATTATGGATCTTCCAATCTAATACACGGCTTACAGTAAAGGGAACTTTGAATATCCCCTTAGAGATTTCGGCAATAATTTTCCACTCCATTACACCAATTTCATACTGGGATAAGCCCATTGATGTCAATGGTGTTACATCAGCTTAAAAACAATATGACAGAATGGAAGATCAAGGTTATTCAAGCTTTTATTTATGGTTATGGAAAATTACACATGCCTGATGTACATGTACATAACAACACTGTGTTGTTTTGTATTTCTTTGATAATGAAAATATCCTCATATATAAAGAGCAGAAAAACTGAAGTTGAAACATAACAGGTATTTACCAGCTAAACATACATAGGTGTAGACAGCAAATGCTGGCTATAAAATAACCACACAGATGACAGCTGCTCAGTTACACTAAAATTAAATGTGAGAAAGTTTGAATAGACTGAATTCTCAGAAATAAAGAAGTCCCAGGAAACTATAAATCAGGAAGGCAATAGGTTTAGAGTTGTGTCTATTCCTGCATTACCTCATATTTTATTTTTATTTATGTTATGTTTCCAGAAAAGTAACTGGACTCATTATTGAGAATTTCTGAAATATTTTACTCTTGACACAACAGCCACATAAGTAAAAATGCTGTCATAGCCACAAAATTAACTACAAAGGCAAAGTTCTGTTACAAACATAGAATTGGTTTAATGGGCTGAATCTTCATTGTAGCTGACAGCATACCTGAAAGCAATCTGAACAGCAGTTGATTCCAATACAGGGTGCTGCCCAAATACACCACCTAAATCCAAGCTTTTTAAACATCTCATCTTTCCTGTGTCAGATCATGTCTGAGCTTTCTTTGAAAAAAAGGGGAAGGGCAACAACTGTGGAGGGTCATCAACTTCTCTGTTCTTCCAGATCCTATTGCTTTCCACAAGAACAAATGAGATCTCTGGAAGCATATGACATAGGATCCTCCCAATCCTGGTCCATACTGCAAGTAAATCCTTGATGGAAAGACAGTAATCCTTTAGGGACCTGCAGATATGCTCCCAAAACTTTGTGAGGAACATAAACAGGCAATGTGGATGGGTAGCTGGTTTATTCTCAAGCTGACCTGGGTGTCAAATTTTCTGAATCCTATGCTGCCTCATTTAGCTTTTCATTCATTGAAAAGATTCACATTCGCTTCCGGATTTTTTCTACTGAAGTAATACCTTCTGAAATAGCAAAGACAAGGCATCACACTTGATCTTTGGCTGCAGAAGGGCATAAACTTCCAGTAGCTCCGGTGCCGTATCTGGCTGCCCCAGAAGTCTTGATATATTTGAATGTATCAAATCGCACCAGACACTAAGTATCCTATCTCTCCTGAGTATAATGGCACTTGGACCTGTAGACTGCTATATTGTAAATACCAAATTTAGGGTTTTATGAACCTACACTTGAATCCCAAACAAGTTTCAGATTAATTTAAATGACCTATCAAATATAAAACTTAAATATTGTTGAAAAAAAAAACCAACAACCCCAAACAGTAATCCAAAACCTAAGTATAATGCCATAATGTACAAAAAAAATGAGAAAAATATTGATAGAAAAAAGAACAGGACAAGTCTACAGGGAAGCATACCATAGAGAACATGAATATGAATATACATATTGAAGTAAAAAAACTCAGTTTGAGGTAGTACAGTAGAATGGAAAGGAAAACAAAGAATGTTTTATGCTGGGTGCACACGTGACCTGACTTCATGAAATTAGGTATCTTGTAACATGCAAAAGAGATGAGGTTAATTTGTCACAGACCACTGGCCTTAAAATACCTGAATCTATCTACATATTAAAAGAAATATCCATTTATTGGGAAATAGCAGTGAATGTTAGACTTCCATTTGCATGTCCTTTGACTTTAAACAAAGCCACTGAAGTCAGTAAGAATATTCCCATTGACTTTGGCAGTCTCTGGATACAGCCTAAGGATCTTTAATGGGATTCTACATGTGTGAAGGGCTTGCAGGAACTGTCCTTCAAAGAAAGGCCCAGAAAAAGAGTCAGCTCAGCTGGCAAGAAGAAAGGAATGCAAGTCCATAGAAAGGTCTTTCAATACCTATGGATCTCACGGTTCTACAATGAATATAAAGAATAGTCCGCATTATTTAATAATGAATTGTTGCCATATAGTAAATGCAAAGGATCTACTCAGTCCTTTTAATAATCGAAGTGCCACAGAAGGCATATTATTTACCCAGAGAATGCTTTCAAATGTGGCAAAGGATTACTTACATACTTTGCAGAAGAAACTTTTCCAAATTTTGTTGTCTTCATTGAAGGCTTTTAAATTTGAAAGAGTATTTGTTTTGTGACCAACATTAGTTTTTGTAAAATGCATAAACACTCCAGAAGAAAATAACAAAACCCTTGTATGCTTCTCCAAGGCATGTTCCTTAACTATCAAAATAAGAATCATGCTCTGACTTCTGTGAGACTTTCATTTTTCCCCAGAGTGATACAGCTTCATCAGAATTGAAATGGTCACCATGCTTCACAACTCCTCCTTCATAATTCCTGCACTATGTCATGGTACATAGGACACTCTTGTGCTATTAGAACTATTGGTTTAAAATCCCATAAGCCAACTAGCAAATGAAGCCCTTATTTCTCACTTTATGAGAAAGACCACTTACCAGTAGCATAGATAATCTTTTTTTCTCTGCTCCCTCTCAGATGCAATGTGGTGCTAGATGTTCTTAGATAATTGAATCCTGCTCATGCACTACATTTATCACATGCTTAATTACTCAGAAGTATTCATATGGAAAGTGTTCCACTAGCTTGTACTATACAGTAAGTCTTCAATAGATTGATAGTTATGAGCTTACCCAACATATGTTTGGGGGGGGGGGAAGTGGGGGGGTGGAAATCATTCTAAAATACGAGAGAATTCTGGGACAAACTTGGTACTTTAAACTCTCTTTTCTCTTCTGGTCCTTCAAAGTTTTCCTGAGTATTTTGTTTCCAGTGACTTCAGCTGCTACACTCTTTTTTCTTGAGTAGAGCTAAAATATTTTTTTTTATCCAGCAATAGATTTATTTCTTCCACACCGTTACAAATGTAGGCTTGCCATTTGGTTACTTACCTAGACCCTTAATTTATTCCTTTAGTGGGAATTCAGAAGAGAAAAAATATTGGTTCAGCTCAAATCAAACAAGAATATTTTTGATTATCATTTTTATAAAACAGGAGATGGAAGAATTACTTTATATCAATTTTTACCTCTTTCAGTCATTTTTAGCCCTCCAAGGTTTATTATATTTCTTTTTAAAAGACATTTATATTTTAAAATAAAATTCTGTGTTGCTAAAAAGCAAGTGAAAAATTTAGACATGTATCTTAGCAATGGCATATTTCAATCACTGTAATAGTGGCTTCTTTGGTTCATTCTCCAGAAGATTAACTCCTTTTCACAGAATTTTGTAAAATTCACATGGCTGTAAGGAAATAGGTAACCAGTTTGTTTTTGAGAGTTATCAGAAATACTGCAGGTATAGAAAGTAATGAATTTTACCCAGTGTTTTCAGCATGTCTCTGTGGCGTTCTTATGCTGCATCTAATTCCAGTCTCAAGCTAATTCTGAACTTACTATCCAGTTACATTTGGTGGATCTGATCTACTGTTTCTGTTCTCATGTTTATTTCAGATCCCTATAAATTTTTCTTAAATAACTTCTCAAAATTTTATCATCCTTTGTCCTTGAGCATGATATGCTATTTCAGTGTTTTTATGTTCCCTATACTCTGTAATTAAAACCATATTACTTGTTACATTTTTCCTTGGGAAGCACTTCTCCCTTCTCTTCCTGTTTTAGGAACACAGTTTTCATTAGCTCCTTTGACTCATTTAACATAAAAAAACTATTAAAATACTCAGTAGTTTCAGGATGATTTTTTTTAAAATAAGTGATTTTTATCTTCTCTTTAGCTGGCACCCATTATTTTTGTATAAAAAGTGAAATGTTTTCTAAATGACTTCACATTATTCTCTTTATGAGGTAACAGCTTCATACGTCTCAAGGTAATTTTCATAGTTCATAATACTCCAGTAACAATGTGTCAACAATTACTCAAAGCAGGGTACTCTTACAAATGTCTGGCTGTGGGCCCTCCTAAGAACGGTTCGTCTTCTCATAAGGTATGTTTGAGGTAAGTCAGATAAATATCCTTTTGAGAAGACTGGGGTTTCGATTTTTTTTTTCTCCTGCACAGACAAGGCTTGATGCAATTGCTCACACTTCAGCATGAATTTCTATTTGAGATCCCCAGAAAGCATCCTTTGTGGTTCTATGCTGTCCACACGACTCTTGTGTCATATATTCAGTCTAGTGCAAAAGTCTGACTTTTTTCCAATAGCACTAGACAAGTATTTTTTGATTGCTTTATAAATACTGTAGTCCAAATACTTACTCCAAATTGGCAGCTGCCTTTGGTCAGATTATTTGGCTATACTAACTAAAAGCGGGACTCAGTTTTACTATCACTTCATGATTTTTTTATTTTGCATTTGTTTCTTAGTTGCTGCCTAACTGCTGATACTTAGCCAATATTCTTCCAATTTAGTTATAAACAAAGAGAAGCTCTCACAAACTGGGAACAACATCCTGGCTCCACAAAAGTCAATTGGGACGAGATTCATTTTTCTTAAAATTCAGCATTGCAATCAAACACTTAAACATAGATAACCACTGATGTGTGAGATATCTGAGGGTATCTAAACTGAATTGCAGTTCCTTACCAGAAGCATGTGAGTTTCCCAGAGATCTTTCATCATATATACCATCTGTGCGCAGAACACCTCAGATGTTAGGACCATCTCAGATAGTTCCGAAGTTTACTAAAAACTACTTCTACAAAAAAAACCCCAAAAATTTCTATGAAGTTTGTGTAAAACCTCCCTTAAAAGTAGCTCCTTACAGTTCAAGTATTTTTTATACACCGATGATGCAAAGAATAGTTTGGTCTGTACTGGAATTAAGTGTTCATACTCCTTATACTCTTTTTCAGGGGTCAGTTGTTCATTAGATGTGAGCGTTTTGATTCAAATTAGTACTTTTTCTATGCACTTAATCAGAAAGTGACTTGAAACAAGGGAGAGAAATTATGATTACTTTTTTTTCAAATTTAATTAGAAATCCCATGGAGTCAGTATGTCCGTACCTTGAGGGAGGGACTGACTCATATCAGTTAGCAACAAGCCATCTGGTTTCTTTAGAAGAAACACTGATAGAGTTTCCAAGTTTCCTTGACCAGAGGAAGGGACTATGGGTTTATTTATTTACTAAGACACAAAGATCACTTTATCACTAGAATCACGCTGTTTATGCAGTTTTGTTTAAAACTCCATTTCTGAGAAACAGAGGCTTCCAGCATTTTAGTTAGCATTCTGTATCCTACAGTTACCTAAAGCCTGGGTATGGACTGACAGTTGCATAAAAAGGGAAAGGCAGGAACTGGTTGTCCCTCTCCCATACAAACGCAGCCTCTGTGATGGTAATATCCGTAGACTTGCCACTGCCAATCTGTACCAGGGTGTGAGTTTTGGCAACAAGGATACCAGGAAAATGTCTGGCTTATGTCAAGGCAGAGCTGGTGGTATAGAGGTGTGCCAGCACACTGATGCCAGCAGCCTTTGAGGTAAAGGGAAGAAAGCCATTCCTTATGATTTGAGCGCTTCTACTTTGGTCTCAAAGGAGACTATTGAGAAGCCAGTTTTTTAAACTATATGGGTAAGCTGTATAGGCATGTTAAGACAAAGGGTAGCAAAGTGATCTTTTGGGCTGAAAAACTGTTTCCAGTTGTCTGCTGGAATAGTAAAAGTTATTTAAAAATTATAACGAGGTTTTGATTTGTATTTATTTTTTTTTTATCCAGTGAAACACTCCTATAAAGCTTCTGCTACTGTTTGAAATGTTTCAGGCTTCAGTAAATGGGTTTGAAAAGATATAAATGCTTCAATTCAAATATTATGACTACACTGCTAATAACAGGGAACAAGAGACCAATCCCTGTCCGTGGCCCAGTGGCACTGATAGGTCACATTCCACCTGTTTAAAGATAGCACCTCAGCTGCAGATTTATCTCAGAGAGAGCTGACTGAAGCAATTCAGACCTGAAAATTCAATGGGAAAAATAATCAAGAATTTTAGTGTTCAAGCTTACTCCCTAGCAATCTTTTACATAGTAATATGGGCTGGAACCAAAGAAAGTTGTTAGAATTCCTTTCATTTTGTGATAGAGATGAATGAGGGAATTGAGATTTTCATGTTCAGCATTTTGCATTTTTTTTTTTTTTTTTTGGTGGTGGAGTGATAGAGAAAAAATAGTAATAAATTTAAAAAAAAAAAAAGCAACAAAAAACCCAAAGAACAATCCAGTGCCATCAAACTGTATTTTTCCTTTAAATGGATTTGCATTGTATTTTTTTCATTTAACATTGTTCTGATGAAAATTACATAAATATGTGAACTAAAATCCTTTATTTCACTCTAGCTTGTTAGACAAATACTTCTCAGTAATGCTAGTAAATGGTTCCCTTGAAAAAGAGGAAAATAAAGTCTTAAAGCAATTCCAGTATAAAAATTTTTCTCCTAATATATCTCTGTGTTTGTCAGGGTTTGTGTATTATTGATGTAGAGAGCTAAACGATCGCTGCATTCATAGGTGGAAGCAATATTAAACTATTTCAAAACCTTACCTTTTTTTTTTTTTAATGCAAGACAGGAGCAAAGAATGCAGTCGCTTTCAACATTCAGTTCTGAAATTTACTGAGAAGGATTTCCAAATCACAGCAGAGGACCACATCAGCTAGCTATATGAGGTCCCCATTCAAAGCTGTAGCTAAGGGAACAAATATAACCTTAAACAGAATTAGGATGCCAGAAGTGTTTAACAGAATCACAAAATCATTAGGGCTGGAAGGGACCTCTTGAAATCACCTAGTCCAACACCTCTGCCAAGGTATGGCCATGTAGAGCAGGTTGCACAGGAATGTGTGCAGGTGGGTTTTGAATGACTCAAGAGAGGGAGACCCCACAACCCCCCTGGGCAGCCTGTTCCAGTGCTCTGCCACCCTCAATGTAAAGAAGTTCTTCCTCATGTTGGGGTGAAACTTCTTCTGTTTAGTTTATGGCTGTTTCTCCTCATTCTATTCCTGGGCACCACTGAAGAGAGTCTTGCACCATTCTCCTGGCACCCACCTTTGGGATACATATGCATTAACGAGATCCCCTCTCAGTTTTCTCTTGTCTAGAGTAGGCCCAGCTCCCGCAAACTGTCCTCATAAGTAAATGTCCTGGGTTCAGCAGTAGCAGCCATTTTTCCCCTTTTTCGTAGCTGCTGCAGTGCTGTTTTTGACTTTCGGCCTGGGAACAACGCTGATAACACTGATGTTTTTAGTTGCTGCTCAGTAATGTTTAGTCTGACCAAGGACTTTCTGAGCCTCATGCTCTG
>WYDI02021342.1:0-61478 GCA_009867235.2 Psittacus erithacus | reverse complement strand
AACTTAAACAGGGGAAGTTTAGATTGGATATAAGGAAGAAGTTCTTTACTGTGAGGGTAGTGAGGCACTGGAATGGGATGCCCAGGGAAGCTCTGAATGCTCCATCCCTGGTGGTGTTCAAGGCCAGGCTGGACAGAGCCTTGGGTGACATGGTTTAGTGTGAGGAGTCCCTGCCCACAGCATGGGGTCTGGAACTAAATGGTCTTAAGGTCCTTTCCAACCCTAACTACTCTATGATTCTATTTGCTAAACCACTGAATTAAAACTTCCAAGCCATAGTTTCTTTGGTCTTGATACCCATGTCTAAATATACACTGCATATTACTAGAGCTGTGGGGAATTCAATTAATTCAGATCACAGTTATTTGGAGAAGATTTTCCTCTCCCTCCCCATAACTGACTCAGACTTTAACATCTCCTGGAACTTCCATGTGGAGTATGCAATACAAGGTTCAAAAACCTATATATCAAAGCCTGTTTTACTCATTCAGACTAAGACATCCTTTACTAAGCAAAGAGATGGTGAAAAACAATTCCTTTTCCTTGTGGACTTTCTAGAAAGGAAATCAGGATACCTCATATCCCATGGTACCACCCTTGCCTTACCTACAGAAGAAAGACTGTGCTATGAAAAGCAGGATAAAGTCTAGTTGACACAGAAGCCAGCTAAATCAGTACAAGCACATCAAGATGGGCGTATTTGCCCACATTGAAAGCACACACTGCCTTGTCTTCACCTTGAAGGAGGTACCATGTCAGCAAATACTCAATTAAGAACACATAACAGAGAAGAGGACTTCTCCATTTACTTAAAAATTACCTTCATCATTGTGAGCTGCTCCATACTTCCCTGTCTTTTCACATGTTCCAGTTTGTCTTTTGGCACCTCTTTGTATTTGTGTGCCAGACCACTGTGATTTACTTCCCACAGCAGTTTTCCAACATGTTGCCCTGCTAATCTCTTTTACAGTGCTACAGGTGATTTCATCCATTCAAAGGGATTCAGTTATCACAGAGCCAATGATTCTCAAAGTCACCTTTCCATAAGCAACTTGTCACTCAGCTTCCGTTTATCAGCACTTGCTAACTATACTAATGATATATAGACGTAATAGATACAAACAAGAAGCAACAAAGTAATATGTGTCAGGCAGTGAAACCTCTTCTTCTGCATGGAATCACGTTAAAAGGCTGAAAATTATTTGAATTAGACTTACAGAGACTGCAAGAGTCAGGAAACTAGTAAGGACAGAGACAGTTAAGATGTGAAGAGACTGAACCTATAAGCAGAAAAATTGCAAGATGAAATTCAACTTAGAAAAAATGTAATTTTCTTTTTAATGAAAATAAAAACCTCCAAACCACACAAAGCTAGAAAGCAGCAATAGGCAGGAGAGACTGAGGGTCAGTAGCAGGTAGTAAATTAGACATGACTCCACAATGCAGTCTGACAGCAAAAAAGGTCACCACAATTTTAGGCTGCATATGCAGAGACAGCAAGTAAAAGGAAGTAATGGTTTTTATCTATATTGATCATGTGCAGCCTACTATGGAAAAAAACATACTCAGTTCTGGGTTTTGTGTAAACAAAAACTAATGGCAGTTTGGAGGGAGTTCATACAAAACTGCCACATAATATCTTGGAGGGCTAGCAGAACTAACCGGGGAAGATGAAAAGCTAACAAAATGCAAAAAAAACAGACATTCTCGTGCAAAGCAGACAGCACAATTTAAGAAGCAGAGACAAAATAATTAATTATTGAGGGCAGGCTAAGCAAACCTGCTCACTTTTGCACTGAAAGTAGTGGGGACTGACTTTGAGAATTACCAAATCTGACTTGGAAGGGTGTTAACACTGATGGGGCAATTATTTCCAGAACTGCTCTCGCATGTGAATGTGCAGCTGCACCTGAGAATTGTTTCTGACTAATATGATGGCTGGGAAAAGCACAACAATGTGAAAGTCTCTGAAGAACAGATGCATCAAAGTGGAAGAAAACTTATTTAGATGGCAAAAAGAGACTTTAGAAGAACTTAATTTTCCTTCAAGAGGTAGACCTGGGCTAAACTGTTAGGCAACATTTCTCAAGGCTGAGATCAGTCAGGATGAGCTTGTGTCACCCTACTACCAAACGCAGCCTGACACAGCAGGGTTTAAAGGCTTAAAGCTGCATAAGAAAGCGTATTATTGAGTCAAGGTGGACACCCAGGGCCCACATATTTTGAATAAGTGCCTCAAGATCAACACTGTAAGCTCCTCCTTGTAACATCCTTAGAGATAGGATAGTTCTAACATTAAAACCCACAGAAAATACATGATCTCTAGTGGTATTATGGGGCTTACAGTGCTGTTTCTGCCTTCCAGGTTTTTAAAGACAGCTTGATCAGTTCATGCTTTCTGCTAAGCAGAGTCATTAGAGCAGCAAGGCCAAACTAATAAGCTCCTACAGGAATCAAAGCCTGCGAGCTTGGCTTTGCACCATACTGTCCTCATGGCACTTGGCTGGGCTCAGGGTATAGGCTGAGCCTGCTTTTGTCTGCAAAACCAGCTCCTGATGAAGCCATAAAGTCAGTGAGGGTCCATGCAAGAAAGCAACTGTGTGAAGAGGGAGGACAATACAGAAAAAGAAAAAAATGAAGCCTCACAAGAAAGCACTGGCATCTCAATATGTCATTCACAAGCAAACCCATTGTGGTGCAGTGCAAGATATCTAATGGAAGCAAAAGGGCTGCTCTTTCTCAATATTCTATGCCATTTACAATTCATTTACGTACTTAGTATATTTCAACACTGCTTTTAAATCCAAGCTGAAAGTGCTTAGTGTTAAATTGGCAAGAATTTAAAAAAGGAAAAAGGCAGCACAATAACAGAAGAAACTCCAATCTGTCTTTTCACTGAGGTGCATTGCCTTGTTAATTTTGCTGCAGAAAAAAAAGCAGTTCTGGACAGCTGGTTAAAAGAAGCTGTTAATTTAAAATAACCTGTTTGTTAATTGCTTTCGACCTTGGTCAGTTGGTTTCTGCACTCTGAACCCTAGAGGTAGCTTGAAATGAATGCATCTAGAGAGCAAGAAGTAATTAATGCAAGCACGAAGTCATGACTGGAAGACATAAGGTTACAGTGAAGGGAGGAAACATCTAAATTGGTACATGTGCTCCTAGGAATTAGCCCTGACACTGTCCCCCTCCTTTGTTGCTTTTCCCTTCTGCTGCAGAGATGCAGCTGGAGCCCTCTGCCAAAGCACGGGTGTCCCACCACCCCTCCTGTAAAGAGTACAAATTTTGCAGGCAGTGGCTGCAGCAATGGCAGAAGCAGTGAGGCAAGCAAGCTCTCTGCATGCGGCAGCACTGACTGCCCTCCATCTCTGCTCCTGCCCCTCTCTTCCCTGAGAGCAATCGTGGCTACCCCACCCAGCACCACAGCACTGGCCCCTCCTTCCAGGAAACTTCCCTGACCAAAAGATGCACAAGCAAATATCCCCTTGTCCCCAGAACCCAAAACATAACCCATGCAGAAATACAGCCTCCACCAGGCCTGCACAGGCACAAACAATGGTTTTCTGATTCTGTTTCCTCAGCCTGCTGATCCCCGGTCACCAGGGTAAGGCTGCCCCATGACCACCTTCAGGGAGAGCAGCAGTGGGAGGAGTGGAAAGAAAAAAACCTAGAAATTAGTCACTCGTTTTACAAGCTGCCTCAGCCTGGTTTGCCACATGCTTAAAATAGAAAAACAACTGACCTGTGAGTTATTTACATGAGGATAACATTTAGAGGCACAAGGCAGGGTGCACAGATTTGATAGAATTGATGCCTGCCTGACCCCAGTGAGTCCTCAGGTGACCCAGGCACACATGGCCACTGTGGCCACCAGTTCCTCTTCACTCTTCCTACCATCTCCTTGAGTGCCAAGTGAGGGTTTGGCACCAGTTCACACAATCTGAAGGGAAAAAACTCACCCAGAAGAGCAAGCAAGGCTAACCGGAGCCAGACTTATTTCCTATGACAAACATGGCATCATCCTCAATAGATTTTTGTTCTGGCAGCACTCTGATGTATTTTCCTGCAACAGAGAAGCAGTTGCACAATGTTTAGGGGGAGCTGGAAACCACATCTCTGAAACAACCCTTCCAGCAAGTTGTGTATGCTGGCCATGCTTGCAACTTACGAGGGACAGTAAAGAAAGCTGCGCTCAGGGAGGAGGTTGGCAACGCAGTCTCTCCCTTTCTCAACTCCATCCTTTTATCAGCTGACTCCAGCTGCTATGTTCTGACCTTCAATCCTAATTAAAATAGGGTATACATACCCAGCACGCCTTGATTTCATGATATGTATCTCAACAATCTATGCCAAAAAAAAACAACACCCAAATGTTTGGAAATACAGAAAAAAAGAAAAGCCTTGATAAAGGGTAATCTCAAATTTCTATCTTAACCTTGGTATAAAATCATCCCAATAGACAGAGATGTGATGCTTAATGTGCTTAAGGAAATTTACACACCCCTACTGCTTGCAAAAGATGGTTTAAGTATGATTTAACCTGGAGTTTAAGTTGCCCAAATGACTGTGCACAACACTGAGCTTTACAGCACATACTTATCTCATTCTCTTGAACATTTCCATGAGTTGAACAGCTACCTAGGTCCTCACTGGTACCTGGGACAACCAAGCCAGACACAGTCTTGACAGCAGACTGCATGATCTGCACAAGTTCCTACTTACACATTTTATTAAAGACTTATTATATCAGAGCTATTGTTTTAAATACAGTAATGATTTGCAATCACATTCCTAAACAGAAAAATGTGAAGGCTGAAGAGCCAATCATCCAAAGTGCAGGATAGATTGCACAGCTCTATCCCAGTAGGCCACTACTCTGACCTATGATGTCTTCATGAGATTATAGCTCATCAGATGTAACAGTACAGTACACAACACCAGCAAAGAGATACTGTAATGTACATATATGCATGTATACATATTCTTCAGTCAGCATCATTCCCAGTTCGTCAGCAGCAGGAGTACAAGTTTTTTGCCTTTTATTTTTTTCCTAAACACAACATAGCTCCAGGTTATCATTCCTCCAGGGACAAGTACACTCCCATTCTCCCTGCACTGCTAAATCCAGTAGTGCCTTAAGAGGCTTTGTCCGAATAATTTTCATCACCATTATTGATAGCTGTATTGATACAAGAGGTGGCCTGGTCAGGTAGTAATGACTCTTTGAACTCATGAATTATTTATGAGCAGCTGCTAATCTGCATCACATGGATATTCTTGTTTAGGGGACATACGCCATGTAACCTCCATGTAACTCATGAAGAGTACAGACTGCCCCCATTCAAAATGAGCCCAAGTGCCTCACAGTGCCTACAGTGAAATCCCAACTATACCACAACAACAGAACCCTATCATACGTCAGCACTTCAGGTTTGTCTCTTCACTGCTAACATCCAAGAGAACCCTTTGCAAGCTGTTCTTCAGGCATTTTTTGGTCACAAAACTACCACATGGAAAGACTGGGCCAGGAGCAGGGGAAGTATATTTTTACAATGCTAAGAGTATTTTCCTAGAGAAAAATGTTTCTGAAAAAGTTATGTATAAGCACAAAAGGAGCTTCCCCTTAATCTTCAAAGTGACACTGCAAGAGAGGGACCATCTCACCTAGCCCTTTTTGTCAGCTTCCAAGCTGAAGGGAGCAAATGTGGACTTCCATTTACAGAGGATGTAAGTGCCAGCAGTCACCCCCGATTTCCATGACAACTGCAAACTCTCAACACATCTTCAGATTTGGATGCTGGCGTTTGTCTCTTGAGCTAACGCCAAGCTAACACTAGCAGCAACATTATCATGCGAAGGCATGTGGTCCATTAAAAATACGAGTCACATAGAGTTGCAGGGTGATGTCACATCAGCTGCCCCCAATGATGACTATCAAAAGTTAGCACAAGCCTCCAAATCACAAATGCCTTGGCTGTGATCCCATTTTAATGAATCTGCTTTTACGATCAAACCATCATTGTAATTGGCACTGGAAGAGTGTTGGCAGTCTGCTGTGGTCTCCTTCCCTGCAAAGCGTGTTTGTGATGCTCATCTCAGAATGATGCATAGTGTCTGCCTGTCTCCTATTAAAATAAGTGGTACGAACAGTGGCTGGCAGGCAGACTGGTCAGCAGTGATTCATTCCCTGGCAGCCATGATGAGCAGCATGGACTAAATTCAGCCTTGGTGAAGGTGTGTATTTCTCCATTTCTTTTCAAGGCATCATATCAGTGTTATATCAGGTATGAAGTTTGACTTTGTATACTTAATTACATATAGTAACTGCCTTTTACTTACTGCCAGCTTTTTACAAACATTACACTCTAGTCTGGGGAACAGCTTGTTAGTACAGCTGGGATTGCTCTGCACTCCGTAGGAAGATAGTGGGAAGCAGGCAGGCAAGGAGAAGAGATGGAGGGAGCAGTGAGTCTTGTGTACTTAAACAGCAGCATAGACAGAGGGGAAAAAAGGCAAACAAAAACCACACCATACAGGCAGCAGCGGAAGCACGGCAATGCCTAGGAGCTGCGGAGAGGAATTCACACACTTTACATTTTCTAATTTCCCTCTGGATAAGAATTGTATCATTTATCTAGCCTTTTAGGCTGCAGAAAAGGGGGAATATGAGTTTTTGAAGGCACTACCATGCATGTTCCTACATTGCAAAACCTGTCTTTTTCTTACCCCCCAAGCGCAAACGGTAGATAAAATTAAAAATAAAATAAGCTAGCATTGAGTATTGTGGCACATAGGATGCTAAGCATTTGGGAATCTGGTGGATTTCTCAGATTACAAGTTAGCACCATGCAAATGAAAATAACATCTCTTCTCCCCCTGCCACTAGATAGAAAGGGGGGTGGGGGACAATCCTACAGTTTTCTCCTCCCCTTTTGTTGTCCCCCTCCGCTTTTCCCATATTGATATTGCACTGCTTTTTGATCTCTGCACTTCTTTGTTTTGGCTTCGCAGGTATCAAGGGAAAATGGCTAGCAGTGAGTTCTGTAGCTTTTCCTGCTCTGCAGCCCCTCTGGCTTAGCCAGCTGGATCAGACTGAATTAGTCAAGTACTTCATTATCTCCCTTCTCTGCACATTTTGCTCCAGGTAATAAAATGCCCAAACAAGAGAGCCAATGCCTTCTGCTGCACTGTCTGTGAAGTTTCGTTGTTTTGTCCAATTCTGCATATCAGCATTGTGCTATGGGAGGGCATCACTTTTCATCCCTTGCCTGCAGTGCTTCCCAATCTCTATTTAGTCACAGCAGTTAGCTAACCATGTAGCTGTTGATAACATAGCACAGCTTTGGAGCCCCTCAGCCCTCAGGAGGTCTGGGATTTCTCTTCACAGTGTGGGCCTACAGGAGGAGTGGCAGCTAGCTGGGAGAGCCAGACCAATTACATTGTGGGGATGGATGTAGTGCTACGTGAGAATTGCTCTTATTAGCAGCCAGTGGGATAGGAGTTTTGCAGTAGGGCATTTTCTGCAGTGTTGAGCTGCTAGCCAGATATCTAGGTCAGGAGAGAAAGCTGTAGCCCGAAATCCAGGCAATAGCTTCGCACACCTTTCTTTTGTGAGGCATTGTGCTGTGTGGAAGAAGAAAGAGAGTTTATTATTAGTGGTGGTGCTTTTATTTCTTTCCTCTGACTCATTCCAATATAATGTCAGCTTCTCTCTTTCATTTGTATTCTTCAGAACAAATGCTTAATAGCTACTTTTTAATGTATTTTTTTAAATGCATTTGTCTCCTCCCCCTGCTCCGTGGGATTTTTCCCCCCTAAGATGACCTTTAGTTGAAGCCATAAACTAGCTTGAGGCAATCTCTGGCAGCTCCAGTCATGTGATGGGCAAAATGGGCCATATTTAAATCACATGGAAAAGAACAGGAAGAAAAATCTAGTTCACCTCTTCAGTAGTTAACCTTATTCACAATAGCCAGCGCTGAAAATATTTAAAATGTTATCTATTTGGGAGTAGGCATGTGAAAAATACATGCTGAGAAAAAGTCAGCCTTTCATTGAAACCAAAGTTGCAAGAAATCAGTTTCCCCTGTTGGAACAGAAACAAGAAGTATCTGAAAAATAAGACTAGACAGATATTTCTTTTGGCAGCCACCTTTTCCTCACCCTTGTTCCATCGAGTTACCCAAATTTCTTGACTGGGACATGCAGCTCACAGGGAGGGGCAAAAGGAGGAATCTTCTGAACCAAATTCTATTCCATGTACTGCACACAGTGCTAAAGAAATTCAAATCCATAACATTGTGAAAGCAGGAAAAAAGCTATATATGCATATTATAAATTTGAATCATAGCCTGCTGAAGTGAACAGCTGACTTCTATTGATTTCAGTGATCTGTGGATCAACCCTTAGTGACAAAAAAAAAGGATCTCACAACGACAAAGGCCCAGACTGCAACATTTAGATAAAAATATTAACTGCAAAATACTGCTAAATTAATCCAACTTCTTTTGATTATTGATGTCCTACTGTTTTCTGCCTGAAACAACATACACGATGCATCAGTCATTTATAAATTATTCATTCACAGTTATTTTGGCAGCAGCTTCTTGCCATTTATCAACTGATAAACGTACAGGAGATAAGAAGGGTAATTTTATAGCCCCTTGACATTTACCCTTGACATGATTTCCATATTTAATAAAGTAAAATACAAATGGCATTTTGGGGATTTCAAAGTCCATATAATAAAGCTTCACAATAACTTCTGTATCCACATCACACAAGATGGGTGAGCCAAATATGCACAAACCTCACATGCACAGAAGTCCCCCCTAGCTCACTTCCCCAAATGTGATATCATCAGCCCTGAAATGTGCCAGTTGTGCCACCAAATTGCAAATGCTTTTCATGGCTGCAGTGGGAAAGATGACAGTTGACTTCAGAGGCTTGGATAACATCCAAAGAGCCACAGCTCTGGGGACTGCTGAAACCATGAGGCATAGCCAGGTCAAGAATTTATTGCTGCCTGGCCTTGTTTCTAAAGAACTTATCCATATTCCCACCCACACAGCTCTTTGGCATTTCAGATCTTTGCTCAGTATGACCACAATGGTAATTCCGTAAACTCAGTAAAATACATCTTATGCACCCTAAGTTTAAAGGTCAGGAAAATCAGGTACCAGACATTCAAAGACCACATCTGTCCTCTGTACAAAGTCTTCTGTACTCTTGTTAGGTCTGCAACCCACTCAGCTATGGTACCATAGCACACTATGTGTGGTTACCACACACCGCCAGAAGTGTAAGCCACTCCAAGCAAACAAAAAACAAGTGGAATGACTTCCATGCTAGCAAAGAATGGCAAAGCCTTTGAACAGCATCTGTGTTATTTTTTTCCTCTAGCTTATGGGACAATGAAAGACAGACTTCACTTTAAAAAAAAAAAAAGGGGGGGGGAGGGGAAAGACAAAAACCTACACACTATTTTAAAATAGCAGAGCAGGAACAAATTATAACAGTGCCATTAATCCCAAGATCTACAGAGACTACCAAAATCCTCCACACATGATAAAATACCAGGAGACCACTACGAAATTCGTATGCCACTTCTACAAATCCTATAAGTATTGCACATTATGCATCTAGAAGTAATTACAGCACAGCCAATTAACTGTTGACTTGCTCTTGCCCTGTAATTCTAGACAGTATTCTTTGTGGAGCTGTACTTTGAGGAGTAATATTATACAAGAGACATTAGCCGCTGGTTCATACCTGCACGTACTTCAGTAAACCCCTCTACTGTTCATTTGCAAAACATGAAGCACTGCATAATATCTATGAGGACACGAGTACCTTGTGCTGACAAGTCTACCACTACATTAAGGTGTGTTTTTCCTAACTCCTTCTGCTGCCCTTCCCGGAAGAGGAAAAAGAAATCTCAGTTCTGTCTAGTTTTCTGAGACGGGGAATCTTAAACTGAGAGATTAAATTGGCTGAGACAGATTTCAGGAATAAAAATAAATTTGGGGCTTCTGGGACCACAGCAAAGCCCAACCACTCTACCTGGGCTGATTTTAAGCATTTTCAAGGAGACAAACATAATTTGATCACCAACAGCATCCGAGAGTGTCATCAAGGGGTAGTTATTATGTGGTCACATACATTCCAGCCCACTTTCTCCCCCACCAGGTGGTTTTCTGTCCTTGAAAAAACAAACTAAATAGTCTCATGCTACTTGATGGATGTTAGAGCATGAAAGGTCAATGAGAAGCTGAGTAATGGTATAATATTTTTTTTTACAAGTGCCAACAGATTAATGTATTCTGCACTTAGAAAAACAGTTCAACAAAATCACTCCACTCCCAGGGACACATATAGCTTTCACAGTCACGTATAGGATGGGGGAAACAAGGGAGTAAAGGTGGAGAGGTGTATTTTCTGTCATCAAGCTATTACACGTATAATTAATTCAGGTGTTATTACTGTTATTTTGAAGAAAAACTAACATAAAGCAAAACTCCAGAGATTTGCGTTAAGTGTTAAGGGCTATCCAAATTCAAATTCTTACTCCAGATTCACATTTGGGAAGATTTCTTATCACAATTTTTGTGCTGCTGAAAGCTGCTGGACTGACAGCTCTGAAGGCAAAGGCCCCTTTTCCTTAGGGAAACGAGATGTACAGGGACGAGTTGTACACATCTTCTACTGCAGGGCAGTGAGAAACTTAGACCTATACATACAGATTCCTTTGCAGGGCTGGAAGCAGTAACCTAGGATTGGAAGACACCATCTGAGTCATTGGGCCTAGAGATGCAAGGATTAGAAGGATCCCCTATAATAGCCACCATTTCCCATGCACACCACATAAAACTTGCAACACCTCTGCCCCTGTTTGCCATAAGAAACTTTGGAGATCAACTACAAAAGACCAGGTGCCTCAATGCAAAACTGTGTTTTGCTGAAGTCCTTTTCAGGACTTCAACTTTTAGACAGGACTTTGCCTGGAGAGAGGTGATTTTCAGTCCTAGTACACCATGGCTGCTCCTTTTGGATATGGTTCATGCTTCCATATTTGTTGGTTTCTTAAGTAAGACTTAAGTTTTATTCCGATTATATGGCAAGCCCCAGGGCTCAATTCAGATAAGCATGCTTCTGTTCCAGCGCCAAAAAAAATCTTTTTTTTTTTTTTCTTGCAGCCATCATAAACCAGTCACCCTAGAAAAACCAGCTCTTTGTTCTTGGAGAAACAACTATTGTCAGAATATTTTACATGTAAATGAAACATGGGAGATCATCTTCCTCTTTTATTTGTCATTGCAAGCTTTCGCCATTTACCATTCTGCTCCGACTTTCCCATTTAGCAGTGTATGGATTTTGCAGTAGTGCATATTGTAATATGCAAATTGTATATAGCATTTTGGTGTCAGACACACTGAAATTAAATCAAATGGAAGGAAAAAAAAGAGGAAAGAGAGTGTAATAAAGGTACCTTTATGGCCTCAAGCTGTAGATAAATTGTGGTCTGTGGTAGTTAAACAACAGCTGTTCAGATTTAAAACAAAATTATGATAAGGATCCCCAGAAGATAACACCTCTCAAGGTAACAGCATTTACCTAAATGCATCTGTTAGCAGCAAACACTGTGACTTAAGACTGTTTATGTGATATTTTATTCCTATTTGTTTTCCTTCTTTTCCCCCCATTCACATTCATTAGCAAGAACAAACCTTTCCATGGCAATCTGAGCCTTGGGGGTACCCACACCACCTCTCCACCTGCATTAGAAGGACAGACAACCCCTCCCAGCCACCCACAGGTGGAAGCAGGCTGTGGGCTCTCGGTGCTGGTAAAGTGCAAGGATTACAGAACAGCAAGAAAGCAAATTGCTACAGTTAAAGAAAGAAAACAGCAGGACTAACACATTTCAGTAGGGGTACATACACTGAGACTCGGCAATCTTTATACTCTTTGTGAACAGCAGTCCTTTAAGAGCTTTACACCCAATAAAATTTAAACTTTTATATATTTTTTTTCCTTCGTTTATTGCAACAGGGATTTTTATTGCAGACATGTAGCAAGCCACCCATATGGAATTTCACAAAATGGCATTCATGCTTGGCCTGAGAGCCTCAGAGCTGCCCAAACTGAGCTTCAGGTCAGCAGCTTCAAAAAAGGGATTTTTTTGTCTGGCTCGTTTCGCTCATTCTACCCCTTTCCACTCTCTCATGACAATATTGAATTGGCTATCATTAAAAAAATTGTATCTAAATAAGTAAAAAAAGAAAGGGGGATCCCAGCAAGGAAACAACATTAGGATTTTAGCTGCAGTCCCATGTTGGGAAAATACCTGCTGGGGAAGATGGGGAGATACAAATATCAACTTTTCCCTTTCTCCTGCCTTTTTCTCCAAAGGATGCGGGTGGCAGCTCTCCATCCCAGCCACTGCCCATGGGAACACCTACACACCCCTCCATCTCCTCGGCAAGCACAAGTTTAGCAACAGCGATTCATCACTGGGAGGAACATTAATATTTTACCTTAGTTACCAAGTGCACCCGTTCAAACTTTTATCTAAAACATTCTTTATCATCTTTTCATTAAGTTCTCAAGAGCTAATGGTTTCTGAGTTCCTGGGGTAAGGATGATGTTCTGAATAATGAAAGCTCATTATTTCTCCACAGAATGCTTGTTAATTCAAATGATGATATTAAAACTATAGTAGCCTTTAGCGCTGGGGTGATTTCTAGCATACTTTATCATGTATCAATATATACTCTGTTTGTCAAAACTGCCCAGGGCTGGGGCTGACATTCTCTCTAGAGGAGTCTAGTGCTTCAAGAGGCACTGAATACACCAAGGTGACAACTTGCAGAGTTTGCGCCTCTAGGAAATAGAAAGATGAAACTTGAAGTGCCATTGTCCCCCTTGATTTCCTTATTAGTATTCATAAAGAGACAGTATCCTCCTCTTTTTCTAGTCCTCACAGAGATTCCTTTTAAATGAAATAAAAGGCTCACGCACACACAAAAAAAAATACATGCACAAATTTCACATATAAAACAGCCCCCTTTGTTGTAATTTAAGTAATCCAAAGTGTGTTTCTGTAGTCACAGGTAAGCATGCCTACTGCTTAGACACAATAAATACTTAAAAAAAAACCAAACCCCAAAACATAACACTGCCACATTGAAAGACAAGGCGAAGAATTTTTTGCATCCTCTTGTTTTTTATGACTTCTTTTCTTCACGTCCCCTTTTCCCTCTTACCCATCTTCATGTAGTCAGGCTATATTCCCTTCCTTTCAGCTTAGATCACCAAAGTACTGCAAATGCTGCCAAGGCCTCACTCTCCTTTGCTCTCCCACCATCCTGACCTCCCAAGAAATCAAGAAAAATCTTCATTCATATGGAATCCCATGGTGAATGCTAAAAATAAATCTGTAATGAGAAGACCAATTAAAGTGGCAAAAAACCGTGTTCCTTCAAATAACATTACATTTCCCGCACAAGGGCTCTTTCTCCCACCTCCCACAGCCTGCATAAATATGCACATTCTTATCTGACTGCAAATTATATCATCACCTCACATCAGGTGTTTTGCAACAGCAAGCTCTGGCATGGAGAGGGAGAGAAGATGCTCAGAGACTCCAGTCTGGTCTCTGATCTCTTACTGGCATCAGCTATTTCCTTCAGTGCTCAACAATGCGAAAATTGAGGGTTTGTAACTGAGGAAGCCCCTCCTGCCTCCACCCCAACCCCTCAGCCCTTCCTCCTCCAGCCTCCCGGAAGGAAATGTAATTCTGAACATCACACCAGCCCCACCAGGTGCTGGGAGCAGCCAGGTCAGCATTCATGTGCGCTACAACACACATCTCTGTACCATCCTCATGTAATTATCTCTCTCATGAAAGATTTGCTGGACTTTTGCCTACAGGCAAAAATAATAAGAATATGGTAAACTTTTTCCATCTTCCCCTACTGGCCTATCCTTAGAGAAGCAATTAAATATTTATGTGCTTTAAAACACTTAACTGGCTAATATTTCTTCAGGTTTGCACAGATTTCAGACTGAATGGCAAGTTTCTGTAAGCTGCCACCTGTTCTTGAACAGAAAACAAGTTTTGTAAAATGCTTTTTCAGCCTTGTTATGCAGGCTTAGGGGGACAGAAGGACAGCCATGTAATTTCTGCATTCCTGTTCACCCAGGGTCGTACCACCATCTCAGACATCCCAGCAGTGGGAGCCCCGAGGTTGGCACAGCCCTCAGACTGGGGACACTGCTTGCGCCTTCAGAAGGCAGCTCTCCAGAAACCCCAACACTAAGCAAAGGGGCTGGCTGGTAATACAGGGTTTTCACCATGCTTCAGGCCCTGTTTATGCCAGAGGTCAAACCCTGTTAGTGAGAGCAGGAGGCAGAAGTGGCTTTTGCCACTGCTAATGCAGGTCTCTTGGCCAGAACATGGAAGTTTGCCCATGATGCCAAGATATTTATCCCAGCCAAATCATGCTGTTGAAGCAACAGCACATGGACCACCAGGCAGGGACAGAACAGCAGAGCCATTCAACAACAGTAAGATGCTACACCACTCCAGAGAAACAAGAAAACACTCCTCAAACAAGACACATTTGTGACCTAAAACATACAATTAGGCTTACTGCAAGGCCAGTGCTAAGGTACTGTCAAACACAGTGCTCATACAACAGCATTATCCCATCCTGCAGCCTATGCACGCACTTGTGGCTAAAACCAGGAGCACACCCCAGCGGAGGTTCAGGGGGCAGACTGCTGTTGTGAAATGTACTTATCTGGAGAAAATTAGTTGTGATTAAAAAAAAATAATAAAAATACATGTTTCCTGCATCCTGATAGTTTAGAACACCCATCAGTACAGGGTAACATTTGTCCTATAGTTTTAGCACGGCAAACAAAAAAAAGCTTGGTTCTTCCACTAATTTTAGTCAATGCCATTCTTACCATGCAAAGTCCAATTGACTGGTAGAAATACATCTGACGAGAATGGAGGTATCAAAAGGGAATAAATTCACAAATGCCTCTCAAGCTGTTCCTAAAGTACTTTCCAGTATTATATACAGATTATATATGAACTATTAACTACTTAGTTATGTGATAAAGCATGTGAACCTCCAGACATGCATTTGTATGAGCATGAGCATGGGACTCCACACTTTTTACACATACATAAACATTCACAGAAGCCTGGTGTCAGTTTTTATTGCCCTGTTTTTATTTTTTTATTTTTTTTAGCAAATGTCAATGAAGCAGCTTTTTTTCCTGCAGGGCTGGGAAATACATGGCTCTGGTTTTAACACAGACTTATTCCTTTTCACAAGAATTTTGGAATTAAACCTCTTGACATGCTCAACTTTTCCAGCCAAAAAAGAGTGAATTTAAGTGGAATGCAGCCATCCCACTTTTGTCCTGAAGCTGGACTGCTTCCAGCAGGTCAAAACACACCTCTGTTTCCTTTCTTAGAAAAGGAAAAAAACACACACCAAACCTCACCCCTCAAAGCTTTAAAGTTTTCACATTTTTACAATTATTCCAAAAATCCTGGGTATTTTGGTTTGGTTTTTTTTTTTTCTTTTCTTTTTTGGAGGGGGTGGGGAGGGGTTGGGTTTGGGTGGCTTTTTTTTTTTTTTAGTTAAGAGGACAAGTGCTGTTGACAGAACACAACACTGAAAACACTCTGCTTATGAATCAAAGGTGGTTCCTGCCACCCCTTCAGTTTCGGGGTTGTGTCTGTATCCATTAATTCCTCTTGGCAAACCCAGCATGTTAGTGATACCAGAAGAGAATGAAAAGAGGACGTGGATAGCAGCATAGTGAAGAAACTTTCCCATAAGTTATATGGCCAGCAATCTTATTAAACCAAACCTGTGATCTAGACTAGCTTTATCTGACTGCACTGAAGTCCTGCGCTTTCAAAATGATTTCTTGAGAAACAGTAGCTAAGTAAAAAACATTTGCAAGCAAATGCTTGACGAGATCAAGGCCCTAAGTAGTTCAGTGCTCAGTTCCAAGGGTGAGTTTGTGTAGAAGATTAATTTGCAGGACAGAATCCTGCAAAAACTTGTGTGGGTTTCCTTTGTGCACTGGCATGCACAGAACTGTCACAAAGGAAACATCTGCAGAAACAGAGCCCAGAGAAGCAGTCATCATTGCCCACATAGCGTCATGGTGAGGAGGGGATTACCCAACTTGACTAGTTTCTGATCTAACCATTTTAAAAGCATTGCTTGCAGTGGCTACTGCAGCACTTCCCATGCCAATTATTTAAAATAATTACAAGTCACTTGTCCAAAGAAAGCATTTCAGGAAAACAAGAATGGAAACTGAAACGTCTCTTATTTATAAATTTATTTTTGCATCAGTAAATTAAAGCTTTTCTTAGTCACCAGAACTGGAACCATATTTTGTGCAATCCAAGATTCCCACAGTTAGAATGTTCTCAGATCCTGCACTTTCAGGGGGGGAAAATATTAAATTGCCATAGGATGAAAAAAAAAAACAACAAAACAAAACAGGAAAGTTGGCAATACCACCCCAAGAAGTTTGTTGGAGAAGTAGGGGCATTAGAAGTCCTGAATATGCCAATGTAAATGGAGAAAAACAATAGTAGTAAAGTTAAAAGTCTTAGGAAGCCACGTTTGGCTAACAGCTCCATAACCACCAGCTGAAACAGTGCTTAGTGAGTGGCCAATAACCCTGCAACACCATATGGTGATGTCTCTGAGAAAAATAGATGTTTCTGCAGATGGCCAAGACAGTACATACAGCCTCTGAGCTTCCACATCCACACCCTTCCCACAAATCAAGAGCGCCAACAGCCAGATACATCACGGCCCCTTTTCATGATAGACCTTGTTGGCTCCGCAGCACGCTGGACCAGTGAAACTGGTTCTACACGCCCTGGGAAAAAATGACAGCTTCTCCTTGCAAGCTGCACCGATCATAAAAGGTGGAAGAGGCTTCCATGCACGCCCAAACCTGCCTCTCAAAATGCCTTTACACCCAGCAAGGCAGGGGAGAAGCTTCCAGGAGCACTCCAGGCTGCTCTTCAGGTCTCTCTGTGGTGCACTTCAGCATGCAGCCCAACTAGGTCATTGCTGGGGACATTGCCTCTCCTACCCCCAGTTTAGTGGCCTTCTTGCAGTGCAGCTGCCTGCCCAGCTTCTTCCAGCCCTTTCTCATCCTCCACCTTTTGAGGCATTGGCCTGGCTCAGCAAACGGGAACAAAGTGTCCAAAACATGGCAAGGGGCCAGCCCTGCATTGCCAGAGGTAAAAGGAGACAACTGTTTTTCCTGGAACATGCTTCAGATTTCACACCCTTTTTTCCCCACAAATGTGGGAAACAAGGAACAACCTGTGCTCAAAGGGGTATTTTCACACATGCAGATAAGGCATGCTAATGCATACTGCACTGCTTGGCAGAGCCTCATAGCCTCCCCAGACCTGAGCAATACTTGCCTTTGAGATCCCAACTACAAAAAAGTCCTAAATTGCTGAAAATCCCATTCCAGAACATTCTGCCCTACACAAAGGCTACCCAAGCTCCTCAAATTCCTTTTGAGCCTCCACAAACCACAAGCACCAGGCTGAGAGTGCTGGTGGCAAGAGCAGAGGCGGCAAGCAGGCTGCAACCTCTCCATCAGTATCACTGAACAATAGAGCACACTGCAGTGAAGCCCCTTTACAGCCTAGCAGCCCGGACAGCTGCCTCTGTTCACACCTCAGTCTGGACAAATCCAAAAAGCATCAGTGCAGCTGCACATTTGGAGGATCCAAAGATTTAAGTCCTGTGCCCAAGGTCAGCCAGATTTCACACCTGACCTCCTCCGTCCACAGCATGGAACATCACTCCAGTCTTTTGCAAGCACACAAAGCTAGAAGGGTGCTTTGGGCGGGACAGCACAGAAGAAAAGGAATATGAGTTCATATAAATTATAAGGATGACTAGACAAAGATACAACATCACTTCCCCAAAAGGGAAAATACAGAAAAAACAAAAACAACCAAACGTGCTAGCAAGCCACCCCAGAATGAACAAACAAACATCACGGCTGAGTTACCCTTTCCAGAAGTACTGGTCTCAAGTCAGAACTTTACTTGAAAGACTTTCTAAAAACAAAAATAAAGACAAACAAGCAGTATAAGACAGAAAGAAGTAAACCTTGAAAGCCACAAGGTTTGAGGCCTTAGGCTATTCCTCAATATCCCTCAAAAGTTCCAGGCATTCTGCCAGAGCAAGAATCTACCTTCTGGTGCATCTTCATTTAACTTTGCTTACATTCAACCCCATACTTTTACAGTCCTCTGGCTGCTATAGTGATTCATTTAAACATCAGTGGGAGGCTCCTCCCTCACTTATGATAGCCATGTTTACTATGAGATTCTCTGCAAGTAATTATCAATATTTACATGAAAAAACTCAAATAATTTTTACACTTTAGAGATAATTTATTTTTTTAATAAAAGAGGTGTTCCAAATGCAGAAAGAACAAGAGTGTAAATAGCAGCCCCCTGCAAGGACAGTTAGGGTGCTTTGAGATTTTTAAATGAAAAGGGAAAGCTGTAACTACAACAGGAAAAAAAACCCAAACAAAACAAACCACCAAATAAAACCAAATTCATGGATTTCCCCACCTTTCACTTACAGTACACAGCACATGAGTCTGCATAATCCATTGATGTGAAACATCAGGAAGGCTGGACTGCTGAGGGATTGTCATAGGTGTGGCCAAGGTATAAAGAATAACAAGAATACCTAGAACTAATAAATAGAGCAGTAAAACAGCAGGGAGTGAGAAGGCACCCAAAGCAGTACTTCCCTCCTCACCCTGCTCCACATATGGGGAAAGACCCAGCAGGCTGTCTTTTGAGATCCACTTAGGGAACATACGCAGAAACCCTTGTTATCTTTCCAATGAGGAGTGGAAGGAGCAAGCCAGAGTGGCTCCCTCTCCTACCCTCAGCAACATCACTGCCAGATGACCCCCTCCCTTCTCCTGAAACTCCCCCAGAGCCAAAAGCAACAGAGTCCCTGTAAACCGCTGATGGTGATCACTGCTCTCTGCCATCTACCCAGGCACTGAGAAGGACCAAGACAAAGCATTTGGAAAGGCTGTTTGCAATCACCTTCAGGACGGAGCTGTAGGCACCCAGGGACACATAATTTGGGCCGGGTGGTAAACATGTGCTTCAGTTTTGAGGAGAGATGAAGGCGAATCAGCAGGAAGCAAAGGGACAATAAAAGCGGATTTTTTGTAATAGTTCCGCAGAGATTTCCAATAATCACGTGGGGAAGGCTGTCTTTAAGTAAGAAGCAAAGATGTTTGGCCAAATGTAAAGATCTCCAATTGAAAAATGTGGCACAAAATTTCAGAAAGCTCTAGAACATATTCAATATACTTTTAAAGGAAGAGCAAGCGTGGAGTAACTTTCAAAGCAATAAAAAGCAGTCCACCAAGCAAAGTCCATCCCACTTCAGAAAAATATGTTCATGGCTCATGTGAGTTGAAATCAAAAGGAGGCAAATGGGAAGCCCAATATGATCAAATGGATCACTGAAAAAGACCTAGGAAAGGAAATTCTAGGAAGATGGTAATGGAAGTAGAAGACTAAAGGTGAACAAGCAAGATGAGAAGAACAGAAAGAAGCTGGACCCAAAGACGCAGTGAATGAGTAGTTCAGGAGTTAGAAACTGTACAGAATCAAACAAAAGCAAAAGCTTGCAAAATGGAGATTGCAGCCCAGGAGCAATCTTAAAGTTGGTGGGACTGAGGCAATATTGTTCATTTACACTAATGCATTTTCTACTGTTTATGGGAAATATGGGAACTGCAGAAGATATCTAGGACTCTTACAGAAATTGTGTTTTGATTTAAAGAGGGCAATGGCACAATCTTTTATATGGACATGTGTATAACCAGCACAAGAAAAGTCAGTGTGTTTAACAAGCCTGGAGTATATTCAGAACAATTAGAATTGTCAGACTATTGAAGCACTTAGAAGCTAAATATTAAAAGCAGAAGATCAGGATTTTCAAAGCTGCTTAGACATTCAGAAACATCAGATGTCTCTTTCAAAGCACTTAAGGACGTAAGTTATCTAACCCTCACTGAAGTCAACAGAACAGGGTGCCTGACTCCAAGGCAGTTTTGCAATGCTCTCAGGCACCTACATAGGCTAGAAGAAACCAAACCACTTTGCAGACCTGGCCCTAAGCGCTGCAGACAGGAATTAGAGAACACTCTCTCGCTTGCCTTCGGCCTAGGCAGCATTTGGGAAGAAAAAAAAGCCCAGGAGGCCTGGTAAGAGGCTGCTACATAAGCCATGCCAAGTGACTTGGTCAGTTTAAAAATAAAATTAAATACAGAAAAAAAAAAATTAAAAATACAGCCACAACTCCAGGACCACAAGACAAACTTAGTCTTTTCCTCTCAGGAGCTCTATCAGTCTGGAAGAGACTACAAGTGCTTTTCTGCCACAGGCAGCCTCAGCCCCTGGAGGAAGACAGGCAGCAACTCTAGCGGAGGCACTGCTCTCATCCGCTGCCTGCATTTTACCACTGCTCACAGAATTGCCCTGCAAGAGGTGCCAGCTTGTAGGTAGCAGCTACTCTGAATTCAAGCGGCATACGTGCAGTCTGATGAGCCAAGTTTCTCTGGAGCTGTCAGGGCCTGATTTGTTGGGAAGGTTATGTAAGTACATCCTCAAGGAGCACCTACACAGCACAGGAGGCAGCCAATCCCTCTTCTGCCTGCTGCAAAGGATCAGGCCCGCTTTTGTCCAGGAGAGCACGTTTCTTTATCTTACACAAAACCTGGCTTGATTTCCACAATGCTTTAAGCCTTACATGGAATGGGGGAGGAAAAGTGTAAGAGAGCAAGTGAATTAGCAAGAAGTGCTGCATAGTGACCAAAACACGTATTGCATTATCAGGCCATCTTATCTGCAAATTCTGTTCTTTGAAACATATTAATTCAGCTGTATACTCTTTATATTAAGTATGTATGATATATAAATATACCCTGTAATGTCATTACTCTTAATTTTTACATTGTCACTGTCTTCTCTACATTAGTCTGCAGCCCAGCCCATAACAGATGTGAGTATTTGCAAAATCCTGGTTTTCCCCTCCTTTCTCCATGTCATAGTCATATTTGTGCTACCATGAATGCAGCAATTCAGCAGTTCCACTGCTAAGGTCTAATCATAGTTGTGAAATAAAGTCCAGACAAATTCCAGTGTCATACCTAACTAAAACTAGATGAAAGTCCTGCATATTTTCAGCTGTTATGATGCAGTTTGGATCACAGCCCAATTTATTGGTAGAAAGAAGCTGGTCCAACTGACTGGAAAGATAGCAAGCATATGGTGTACATCAGGTGATTAATTTTCAACATTATTTTTTAAACATTAATTTCAACTGCTTCGGAAGGAAGAAGAAAGCAACTGCAAGTTTAGTTAATTTTTGCTTTTAATAGCTACTTTTTTTTTTCTTAAACTGCTTCTCCTGTAAACCACTTTGTAATCTCAATTATAAAAGTATATTCTCATCTAAAATTTGGTTAGAAAATACACAAGTTGTAAAGCCCCCAAGTAAAGGATTTAAATTGAAGTGGAGCCAATACCTAAACAATAAAATTAAGCAATACAAAAGTTGCAGAGATAAAGTTGAAATTCCTAGTACTATATCTAAACAACAGTTGCAGTTTCTAAGCCCCAGACATAAATCCTCACAGCAAGAAGGAAAACGGCAAGTTGAAAAAATAGTAAAATGCAACTTGTCAAATGTAAAACAAAAACTTCCCCTAGCTGCTGTTTCTGTATGGTGGGAGCATAAAAATAATATATGAACAGGCAACATGACAACCAAAGATCGCCTCAATGATTATTAGAGCTAAGAAAACATTTACCTCTGCTTTATGTTCAGAAGTGCTGCTGAGTTTACAATATGTGTTGGTGCAACCTTAGCCAAAGCATAACAGTGTTTTCTTAAAGAATCCAATTAATTTGTGTTTCAAGTCAGTCCATTACATGAAGCAGATTCAATCATGCTTTACTCCAGCCAGTCCTCTCAAAGCGCAACAATTACATTTAAAAAACAGTAATTTTTTAAAAAAACTTAGGCATCACATCAAATTAGACTTTTCCAACTCCACTGTAAACCCCGTGGAATCCTAGAAATTCCAGCATAATAGTTTTACTCAGGATCTACCTGCCAAAGAGGGAAAAACTAGACCTATTAAATGGGATGGCAGATCTCAGAGTATGATGCAGTGTCATGCAACCAGGTACCTCATGCATGCCTTTCCCTCCCCCCCTTCTAAAAAATTTTCAAGTATTTTAGTTTAGTAATATTTTTCTTTGCCTGCCTTATGCCATTCGGTCCCTAACTGCCAATGCTCCTGGCTTCAGTGTTCCCACCCCAGTTTCATACATCCTTTGCCATCCCTACTACATTTATTCATTCACAGCCATTTGTTATTCCTGCCAGAGCTTTTAACATAGAAACTGAAACATTTGGTTCAGCCTCTGATTTCCTCGGACTCCAGAGAAGAAGCTCAAAAAGAGAGCCAAGCACCCCAGTCTCCAAACCTGGACAGTCAAGCAATATCATTCTCACTCAACCAATATCCCTCTGCCACTTTCACCCAGCCCTGAGCCACACAACAACCCAAGACAAGGGATTGAAAACCCAACCTGTGCCAGCAGCTCCTAGTGCAGCTCCCCACAATTGTCTCCCAACAAGAGAAACGTATCAGAAGGGACAAGCCTGGAAGTTACCTCAGTTGGAGAAGAGCAAACCACAAGTGATAAGCAATCCTGAACCACTTTCATAGAAGGAAGACTTCTTCCAGAATCTGAATCAGTTTTTATTCTTTTTTTTCTCATGTTACACATCCAGGGTCATCTCCCCCTTCTCACTGTCATCACTGAAGTTTCCTGCTCTTGTCCTGCATCCCAGTGCTGTTCAAAGCCCACTGTTCCCTGCTCCAGACCAGTGTTAGCTCATGCTGGTATTTGATTGCTCGAAACTACTTTTAGGTAGGTTAAGAAATGGTTTAGAATGGTTGAAAACTCCAGGGAACTTCCCCTCCAATGCCAAACAACAGCAAATGGACTAACCAGACCCAGATAAAGAAACAGTGCAACACCACCTTTCGCACATCTCAGGGGTCCATACCTACACACAGTTGCAATGCTCAGTATTTACTTTACAAAGCCTTTTTGTCAGCCATCTTGTTTTTACTGTCTACAGTTAATCAAGAATGAAATTAACCTAGATCTAAACAAGAATAGCTTGAAGTCTTATAACTGGATCCACTCACATGCTTGAAGATGTGCACGACTATAATCAGTTTACTCAATCTAGTTCAGAGTACAAGCCCAGGATAACTGTGTCTTAAAGTACCCTGAATTGATACAGGATGAAATCAAAAAGATGTCAAGTGCACTGATATGCTACTGCATAAAGAGCTGAGGAGATTCACTATAGAAAAGAAACTGCATGGCACAAAACAGAACTTTGCAAACTTGGGCAGCACCAGTCTGGTGACTCTTTCTACTCCACAGCAATATGGAGATTCCTTGCATATTGCTTCTGATGTGTTCACAGTACCCAGCTATTTCTTCTTCAAGACCTAGCTCACAAAAGTCTTCCTTGGCATTTCAGACAGCAAAGGTCCATTTTGGCTATGCTTTCAACAGCTTGAAACTGATTTTCTGGCTTGCTTAACCAATCACTACATGCAGCCTGAATACTTCTTGTTGCTATTACTGGAATCCAGAAAATAGCACATGAGCAAGGACTTCATGACCAAGCAGTGGACTTAATAACTTACTAAATATCGGCCCACGAAACTGTTAACATTGACTACTACCTAAAAGTTCCTCCCATAAAAAAATTCTTTGGAGATTGTATAATAATATTAAAAAATTATTACCATGTCTTACAGAACCAAAAGTTGATTAGCATAAGTCGCCCTTAGAGACAAAGTATAACGTAATCTATCCTCAGAGCCTTCCAACTCAAAAGAACTGGAGAGAACTCTTATTCACAGATTACCTACAAAACCTCTGACGTTTTTCAGCTAGCTTTGTCTGTAGATAAAAATCTAAAGGCAAACTCACAGCACCTCATCCTGACCTCACCTCTTAATTGGAAACCATGACGCTCCATGATGCTATGTGTTTTTACTTCAAGCCTGACAGACACTAGATATCAAGATCACCTACTTCAGCCCATGCAGCAGAAGGCTTACCTGCCCTGTTGCTAAACCTTTCCATCCTGAACCTACACATACTGCAGCCTGACCTCTATCTTGAGCATACATGCTCTGCAAAGGTCCAAGAAATTAGCTTTTCCCGGCTTCATTTAAAAGCTCATACTGAGGGCTTAGTCTTGCAAGCTGAAAAGGGGGCCTAAGGGCAAACCCAGGCCCTGGCCTTAGATGCCTGTTCAGATGCTGAATGTTATTCAAATGCCTCAGGTTGCCAGAAACACACCCTAGCGTTCAAGAGAAGAGAAAAATCAACAGTACAGCTTTACTTTACCAGTCAAGCCACACCAGAGTCCTGCTCTCAAGATATTATCAGTCATGACAACAGGGCATCAGAAAATTAAAACCTTACTGGGAGAAGATAGGCAAACAAGCTAAATTCCAGTGGCCTTTTATCTACAAGATCTTCACCTCACTGATCTGAACAAATTGCATTCACTTTCTTATTCACCACTATACTATTGTTGATCAGCCTCCATTTCAATACTTTCAGGTGACTACCACTTAATTCATTAAATGATTACAGATAATAACCACCACACTGGGACTACAAATAGCATTACGTATCTCAAGGAATCTCAACGTTCGTGAAATGAGATGTAAACCCTACATTGCTGATCACATCCTGAGGTGCAGCAGCAGTTTACTGAAGTGAAGAATGTCTTAACCAACAGACATTATCATAAAAATGCACTTAGATTGCACAATGGAATCACAGGAGAAGCCCAAGCAGCATTACTGCTATCCACAACTTCAGTTTTATGTCTCCTCCAAAGACACAAACCTGCTCCAGGAAAGTGAACTATGTTGCACACAGTAAATTTACTGCCCTTTAAACACACATTTCCGAATTAATTGTGTATTATTAAATGCCACTCAAGCTTTGCTGACATTCTTTATCCACTCAAGCCACTGCTTTCTGAGGTTTATAAAAGTTAACCAAGTAATTTGATTGACTTCCTGCCTATTAATTCAGAGGGCTGAGCATTATTCAGATTACTTGAATAGATGAAAACATTTACTTTATTCTAAACTTCACTCCCATTGCACTGATGAGACAAGCTCCCTCCGTATAACATTTTTATTTAGTTTTCTGTTGCCACTAAAAAATGCTTCCAGAGGTACTGCAGTATTTCTAATTCACAGAAATATGAGAATACTTAAAGCAGGATTAGAGGGCTCTTGCTTTTTCAGTCTGAAGTTCAATAAATACTGAACATTGGGTTAGTTCAGTTACTTTTAAGTATTTCAAAACTTCTCCTTTGTGATCTCCTGTTCCTTCCTTGCAGAGCAATAAAAGCCCATTAGCTTTCCCCCCACTGAATGTTTTGTGCTCTTTATATAACTATGTAACACAACTCTACCTTGGCTTATAAAAAAAAGAAAAAATACATTGACACCTATATATTATTCATGTTTTGCTAAGACGTAAGTAGCAGGCTTCAAGCCCTTCCCACTGGAAGGCAGCTCCCATTGGACAGCTGTCCTAGCCCTGCAAGCACTTAAAGCTTTCAAACACAAACTTAAGCCGCATCTCGTGGAGCCCATCAGGTTCTCTGGTGCAGGGCTTGAAGGCCAGTGGGGGTGTTAGCTACTGGAAGAGGGGAGGAAAATACAAAGAATAGACAATCACTGGGCTCAGCCAAGCCCAGACCAAGACCCCCAGCACAAGTACCTCTAGGCCTGGAGGGCAACATTTTTCAGAGCTCCCAAGCCACCTCAAAAGCAATTCTTGGAAGGGACACAGACACAATAAGTTCAATTTATTTAGGCATTAAACACCCTAAATATTATGCATTTAAAGTCTTAACTGCCTAGAGTCTTTTGGCATTTCAGGTCTATTGTGAATTACTTAGGGCTAAAGCCATTCCAGTATTTGGAGAGCTCTGTGTTTATCAGCACACTTTCAGATAGATTCAATCCCTTGGTCTTCATCACTGCAGCATCTGAGGAAATTCTGGTCCAGAACAGATCTTTGTACCTGAAGTCTCTGAGCATTATGGTCAACAGGCTGATACAAATTACAGTTACCTTTGTTTCTTTGGGCTTGAGAATCAAAACCAGCTTCGCTTAACTGACTGTAATCTCAGCAATATGTAATTGTGTAAGTGATAACCATCAGGTCCTTTGCCTGGAGAAGCGAGTGGTTAGCTTGCGCACATCAAGAGACTGATTTAAAAATCAATTAAAACTCTGACATGGGGTGATTTTCTCTCTTAAGGGATTTCAAACCTGCAAAGCCAGTGACTGGGATCCCACAGAACAAACACATTGTAGGATAGTGGGGTCTGTGGCAGGCACACATCAAATGATGTGCATGGCATTTCAAGCAGCTCATGTATTAAATTGAATGTTGCTAGGCTTCAGTGGCTGAACTGGACACAATCAAGGCATCCCTAATCCAGGCCTCCTTAGCATGGATGGCTTTACATTAGGATAATGGATGCGGTTTTCTAAAGCTAGAAAATGTCATGTCTTTTTTAATTAAATAGAAGATGTTTGAAAAAAATAAAATCAAACACCATGCTGATAATGAGTAAACAAACAGTTGGCCATAAAGACCTAGGCAGTTGCAGATAACCGGTTCAAAAAGAAGCATCATGGATTTTCTGCAATTAATCTCCTTCATCAGTGACATCTAGGAAACAAAACATAATTTATGCATCAAAAAACAAAGGTATGCAGGACATCTTTTATAAGACAAAGACAAATAGCAGGGGATGTTTGTACACTCTGCAATGTAAAACAAAAGAGATAATCTGAAGAGAAACATGGAAAGGCAGAAGGCTGAGCAAGAACGAATCACTGCAAACAGTAAAACCGTCCATAAAGTGTAGTCAGAGAGGGAGGAGGCGCTTTGCACCAGGAACATATAAATTCTTGTTACAGTCGTGGAAAGAGACTTGTTCAACCTTAATGTCCCAGCATTATACCACTCGCTTAATCTGCTCAGACCTGAAGCTGACAGTGTGGAAATGGTGCTAGCTCAAAAACCAGATTCCAGAAGTATCTCATACTTGCACATTGAGAGCATGATTTGCGTTCTCTATACTACAAAAACTGGGTAACTAAGCTTGTGCTAAAGAAATTGTTGCTTTTCGTTACCAAAATCATATTACCTACCAGGTTTATCTAGCAACTTTAAGGTAATATTGTATTGAAAGTATGTTTAATTCCAGTATCCAGTTGATATCAGAGTCTCAATCATGCTACTTAAAAAAAAAAAATATATCAGGGGGAGAGGAGGAAGCTTAAAAATAAATGCTTACATTAACCCAGCAGCCATAGAGGCAGTCAGAAGTGGTTAGGGTGGCCACATAGAATTTCTTTGCTTTTACGAGTTTTTGTATATAAGGATACCCTGGGGCATGCCTACATGTGCATGCTTTTAATGTGTGGTCAATGGCACAGAAGAGCCAAAATTATCAAGACCAAGTTGTCTTTTCCTTACATCTTTTGTCGCCTAAATAACACCTTCTAAAATATTCCCTTTTAATACCTGCACTGGGCAAAACGCAGCCTGCATCATGCCTTGTCTGAAGTAACACAGGTGCAGCTCAGCCTAACACTGTGCGCGGTATTTGGTGCAAAAACTGTTGGCAGCTCCTATAGGAGGAATAGCCCTGATCTCCTCCACCTCTCCTGGCAGGAAAGGATAATGTCCCTATCCAGTCTTCTATCCTAAAAGCGATGGCACCAAATCCTTGCATGCATCAGTTATCACTGAATCCCTCTTGCCACAAGAAAGATGGGAAGAGACAAGGAAAAATAAAAAAAAAAAAAAATAATAATTAAAGCATTTAGAAATAAGGATTCCCAGCTGCCTGCATTTCTCTTTTGTCCCTGAAGTTACTTCTGCCTTTATGCAAGTGGTACTTCCAGCAAGGTTAGATTATTTCCCTTCCCCCAGACCTTCCTTGGTTTGGCCATGAGACTAAAAATCCATTATTAACACAGCTTTACTCACTAATCAAAGCAACCTCTTTTTGCTTTCTAAAGTTTTTCATGTTCTTATCTCTGCATAATTGAGCATTTACACTTCAGATGAGCATCACCTGAGGCAGTGGGGGTAGATTTTGGAAGGTTTTGGGGTTTTTGTTTCCCTTAAGTTTAAAAAACAAGAGGGGACAGGGGGAAGAAAAAAAAAAAAAAAGAAGAAGAAAAAACCACACACACACAACCCACACTTTGAAAGGGATGAAGTTAAATTACTAAGGCCTTAAGGCAGAGTAACTTAAAGACTGATAATATGGAAGAGTTTCTCTCATTCACTACAGGAAATAACATTTCACATGACAGGAAATCAACAAGCAATAAAGTTATAACATTTTCGTTTTATACAGGAACATCTTATCAAAAGATACCCAACAGCCTCCCAAGCTTTTTTTTTTTTTTTGCAGTTATCCCTCCAAGGCCGAGACAACAGTGGATTTTCCGAACACCCATGTCAGAAAACTCCACCTCATCAGATTATGCCATTTCTATGAGAAGCAATAGGTATGAACAAACTATGCTCAATCACAGGCATGGTCCTAGCAGAACTCTCTTTTCTTGGGCAGGATGCTCCACGGGCAGGTATTCTGGGCTCCCAGAGCTTCAGGCAACTTTACCAACAAGGCCTTGCTTTGACCTGAGATTATTTCACAACTCAAAGGCTCTAAAAGCCCCCAAAGCAGTGCAGGCATGCCCTACATGCCCCTAAAGTCAGGAACAACCCTGAGCTTTTGGCAGTTCCCATATCCTGACCAGAGCAAGTCAGCAGGAGCAGCCCAGTGAGCCAAATGTCTCATATGCTTTGCTTGCATGTCACAAGCATGTTGTCTCTGAAAATAGTCTGCTGCTTAAGGCTGTGATTATTTCTTGCTATACACGAATTGTTCTTTATATAATATTAGTTTATTCTACAACTGTCCTTTTATACTCTCTCTTTTCATAGACCATAAGAGGGGGTTTTTAACTATAGAAAGAAGAGGAACTAGACTGAAACAGTTATGAAAGCAGGGATAAAACACCCGCAACAGTTGTCTAACATTCTCATTTTATTACGAAAAAGTCATAAAAGCAAAAATCCTGCTTCCAAACAACAGCCACATAAATCCACTCTCAATGATGCAGCTAATTTGTTATGGGATTTGTTGTTTTAGACTTGATTTTCATGAAGGCATGTAATGCATTTCCTGCTGTTGCTACTGGTGGTCGGAACATAATTCATTGCAAACATCAACAGAATCCAGAAAACAATTCACCTGTTTTTACAAGCTGACTGCTGTGACCAAGAAAATATCTGAGGCATTGAAGACAATCAAAAGTAGTAAGACAAGGAACCCTCTCCCCTCCCCCTGAGTTGCAGAATATTTGAAAAGCAACAATTTCAGGGCATCAGTTAACTTGAGGACACCTAGAGCAGAAGTTTTGTGGGTGAAACTTTGCCCCCAGTACTATTGAGGAGATTTATCTTTAATTTGAAAGAGATTTCTCTCTAAAAGCAAGTGTAGAGACATACTACGACCCAGATTCAGGCTCTCAGGTAGCAAGTCAAGCATTTTACAGATCAAACACATACAATGGCTAAATCCTACTTTGGCATGACTGAAGCTACAACTCTTTGCCTTCTTAGCATCACACAAGCATTGCATGATCTTCTGCAACATAAGAGTTCACAGACACAGAAGAGACAAACCCTTCTGATGGTTTTAAATCCATCTAATCTCTATTTTGCATGAAGAGTTGTAACTGAAGCCTGCATTCTTTCCTAGAAACACATATGCTCACAGTAATTTTCAGACTGTCTTTCCCAGATATTTTCCCATTTGCCTCTCTGATATCAAGGGATACCCAGCCTCACATCTAGACAGAATACATTGTTATTTGTGAGAGGCTTCTGTATGAAAAATATTTTAAGGCTGGTCAGTCCTCAAGTCATGATTAAGGACTTCTGCCCTCTCAAGAAATCCCAAACAATTCTCCAGATAGTACCCCACCACAGATTACTGAAACCCTAGATCAAAACCGACACCAACCATTCTTAATGTACATATCCGTTTGTGTTTCAGTCCCCCAGGTCAGAGGGCTGGGATGCTGCTTCTATAACTGGGGATGACTCGGCTCTGAGCAACATTCCTGAAACCAATCTAACATTCATGGCTCCCAATAACACAAACAAGCACCAAGAAAATTCACAAACCTGAACTTGTCTATGCATTGACTTTACAAGAAATAGCTCTAATTTTAAACCTGAAACTCTAGTGTTGCCTGTGCCAGCCCCTTAAAAGAAACCATGAAGAAAGACCATTTTCTTTCATTACCACACAAATTTATTCACTATATCCTTGCAGCATTTTGCAACTTCTGTAGGACTACTTCTTAGCACACCTTCTTTCAGACAGTTTATGAAATGGAAAGACATTCAAAAACCACAAAAAGTCTGGGCTGATTTCATTTGTTTTGAAGACAATAAAAAAAATAAATAAAAATCGCACACAAAAAAAAGAAGCAGAAATCCAAGCTGTGCTACTGCCACTATTTCCTCTAATGCACACAAGAACTGATTCAATTTGGTTTTCATTCTACGTCTTGCAACACTTGGGCTATGCTTTTATTCACAAATAAAATTTACTGAGCATTGGAAGATTAGGAAGAAGCAAAATGTGCTTAATACTTGAACACTTGATGCACTTTATTGAAAATTTAGAACAAGCAAGTCTTAACTCTAAAACTAATAAATACTTTAGTTAGTTTGTGTTATAGGTGGTATTCAGTGGCTTCAAGGACTAATTATACAATCTTGAGTTTGCTTTGAAGGTTAAGCCATCCTAAATGGGTTTAAATTACATTCTATCAAGCTAAGCTTAGAATTAAAACCCTCATTTGTAATAAGGAATTTTACTGTGTATAAATGCTAGTAGTGGGACTACGTAGGAAAGTTTAGTAATCAGGATGGCTTCTATCCTTCACAGAAGACATACAGAAATCCTAGCTTTCTCACAGCTAAAGTCTCCATTAGCATTAGGAGGTGAAACTCCTTGGGGAAGGCACAGGAAAAGTGCTTCTGAAAGAGATACAGGATGGTGACCCAAGGAGGAGTCCGAGGTGTAGTCAGGTGGGGAAGCAAAGGCAGCTGATGAGAGAGGATACTGGTGAGAACAGATACACTCACCACAGAATGAGAACTATTCCAATAATTTATTCTGCTCCATGTGGCCCATAACCAGCACTGGGAAAGCTCTACTATAATCTACCACCAGACAGCACTGCAAAAAAAAAGAAAACAGCAGATCCTACATCCACTTTGGTTTACAGAATCATAAGCAATTATCTGAGATCACAGCTCTTCCTTCACATGCAATACTCTGAGGTTGATTACCTCTAAACAAAGTGCACCAACAGCAGTATTTTTCCCATCTGCAAACACACCAGAGTCATCCCCAGGCACTCAGGAAGCCACCACCCAGGTTGCAGAGTCACTTGGAGCGAAAGTGGCATTTTGCCATGAAGGCTTTACACTGCTATCACTGATTATGCCTGCAACCCCTCTTTGCAGGGGAAGGAGAAATACCTGTGTGCAGTAAAAACACATCCCACAGTGCTCAGTCTAATCAGTGGCAGGAGCAGACATCAGCCTCTCATGTCAGGCTTCTTCCTATGCCACTTCTCCAAGATGACACAGATCACCCACACCTGCTGCCATGAGCATGCTAAAGACTTTTTCTGAGTACAACAGTTTTGATCCCCAAACCATCTAAAGTCAGCAGAGAAATTCCAAAAATACACTTTCAGAGCAGGACGGCTTTTTCTTTTTCCCCCCTGCCCTTCAAATAATTAACTTATCTTTTTCACTCATCTGGCAGGGCTGGAGTCAAGCCTGCTGCAAAAAAGGTGTAACATCCTTTTGAGTGTGCTTAGACAGCTTGAGTCTCTGCCCATTAAATGATAGTTCCTCCTTCTCTTTCATTAAGCCTATCCCCAAAATCCTGCTTGGCATCTCTCTGTAGTTAATTGAATGTTTCTGTGCCTGTGTACATGGAGGGGAAAAGACGAATCTTTATTTTTTTATCCCACTATTAGCTTCCCCACTGACCTAGTGGTTGAGAAATACCGTTATGTTTTCATTGTCTGCCTTTACTTTCAGCTCTTCCACAAACTAAAATGTGAAGTGATCCATGCTTTCACTGGCACAGCTATGCCTTGTTTTCTTTCCCTCTTAACGGACTCATTCATGTGTAGGAGGCTTTTGATCCCAGGGTTTAGATATTCATCCTTACTTTACATAACCATAAGCAATGTCAGGTACTTATGTAAACTACAATTGGGTCCTTGTGTCCTGTGCACAACAAACAGAAGTCTCAAACCATCAGCAACTGCTCTTTGCTTCAAACCCCCCTTTGCAAAATAAGCCCCTGGCAGACAAAAAGGCTGAAGCAAGATGTGTCAATGTACAGTGAGCAAAGGCAAGAAATTTTGTCTGGGATATCCTGTCCTCCCAGCTTGCTCCTTGTTCCAGTGGGCAGCCTGCTGACCCAGGACTGAAGTCACTGGTTACCTCCAGCACACATCCCAATCACCCCTGCTCCAATCTACCACCCTGCTGCTCCAAGCTGCTTGTCACTCTATTGACAAGGGGGCATTGGGGGTCAGCTGTTTAAAATTTGCTGTTGGGCCACAAAAACACCTTTACAAGCAGTTCCAGAGTTCTCCATTTTACAATATAAAATTCAGTTTAGAGGGAATGGAGATTACCAGAAACAAAAACATTTGGCAAGGAACATGCTAAGCAAGTGACTTCGGTTACTGCAAGCATTAAATATGTTTGTAGTTCTCAAAGAAATTCATCTTTTCCACATCTCTACTTCAGGAAAAGCAGGAGGTTCCCTGCTTTTATATTTCCCACAGTTCCTCCCTACAAGAGAAAACGCACAGCCCTCAGAGGCTATCTACATAGAAACACCAATGTAAGAAATTACTCACCACATGGCCTTGAAAATCCAGCAAGCCCATCTCTGAAGGACATCTCTGTGATCCACCGCCACATCTTTTAATGCGCAGCTGTGGGAGAGAACTGAGACTTTTGAGGACTCTGAGCTGTTTATGGACTCCTATGCTCTCCAGTAACTGCAAGAGTCTCTCCAGACAGACAATAACACAAACAATGCTTGCTTCCAGGAGTTATGCATTCAGGGTATGAGCACTCCCTAAAACCTCTCAGAGCTCTGCTGAAGAGTTTAGGTTGATTCTACTGGAAGACACCAAAGCAAAAGCAACCAAGGCAAGCAGGGACACCACAGAGAAGAAGGAAGCAGCAGTCCTATGTCAAGGCACAAACCAACCAGCAAGCAGACCTGAACCAAGAGAAAGGGAGATAAAAGGAAAAGAGGGGTTTTGGTGGGAGTGAGGGGCGTAAACACTAACCAGGCTTTCTAGCTAGAAAGATTTTGCCTTTCTGCCTTAACTACAGCATCTGATTGCACTAGATGGGAGGCAGCTGTGTCTGTCACTGGGAAGCCTCCTCACACTCACCTGGGGAGGATCTTGGCTCAAAGCCACTGACTCCCCATCCATTCTTTACTGTTAAATTCACATTTAATCCTCTTGACACCAGGTCATAGAGCTAAAGCTTTTGTAGCCCCTGAAGAGCACTGCACCTTGGCCTATTTTCTGATGTATTTTCTTTAATATCTCTTGATGACATTTTTGAGCACCTGTAAAACCAAAATGAGGTCTAAGAGAAATCTGTGTGTTACCTTCCACTAAGCAGCAAGAAAAAGAAAGAGAAAATAAATGCAGTTATTAGATATGGATTTACTTAAGGAAAATATTCTTAGAAACTGAACAAAATAGTACTGTTCTGTGCTGTGGATGATGCAATAATGAAAAATATTATTGGATATAAAGGAAAGTTATGACACTATAATGTAACACAGACAAGTGAGAAGACGTATCAGTCATTATATAGAATACAGTGGACTCCTGTGGTTTCATTTTTCATTACTAATTTAATGTACTTACAATGCTACATGATAAAAAAGTGAAAAGAATGATAAGAATTGAGCACCATGAGAACAAAACAAGATCTGCAGAATTTGGAGATTTTTATAAGTTACTTGAGAAAACATCCAAGATCCCTTGAGAGCTGAAGAACACCCATTAATATCCAATAAAAGATCTAATAACAGAAATATAAAGGATATGTGAAAAGAAGATTTTAATAAACACAAATTATGAAATACACTTCTTTACATATCACAGTTCTGCTATATGAAATTATTTTATAGAGAGAAAAATATCAGTTTTTCTAGGAAAGGATGCTTTGCAAACATTAGCTCAGCAATCACACTGCTGTGATTCAGGAGTATGTAAGCAGTTTATTCCACCTTCTCTCAAGAGCCTTTAACCCTTAGGGTCTTGCAGTATACTTTCTTTTAGCCATGTAAAAGACAAATAATCCTATAAATAAACAGACTTACTCTACAGAGAAGCCAACATGAGAGGATAATCACACCTTGCACTGTTTGCTGGGAAAATGCTTACAAATGTACCTTGCATGTCTTCTGAGGCAGCTTCATAATGCAGCAAATACAAGTCAGTACTACCTAATCAGGGATAGACTGGGGAACCCTGACTAAGACCATGGGGAAATACAGCCATAGGTGGCCTTGCAAATGTCTAGGATTCTTGGTATTTTCTTTGCCCCGAGTGAGAGTCACTGGGTGTCATAAGTTGTTGAAAAGTCTAAATTAAGATTTGTGAACATCTGTTTTTGTGAATGTTTTTCCCTGTATGCCACAGACTAATATATATATTAGCAAATGACTTCACAAAAACCTTTCAGTGATATTTAGGTACTAAACATCCTGCTACAATCTTCAAATTCATGGCAATAAACATTCATGTTTGAACATTGGCTCACAAAATTGAAAATGTAGAAAGACACATTAGAAAACAACTATATGACTAGGAAGAAATGCTACCTGCTTGTGCATATGGAAACTGGCTGGGAGGAGATAGAAGATAATGTGCTAACACAAATGAAAGAAAAGATGCAAAATTACCCTTACCAGTAATATTTCCTTCAAAGCAGAAACTTCCCCACAGCTGTTTTGACCAGCTTGTGCTGCATTTCTGTGTCTGTAAAATGTAATTAAGGACTACCTGCTTGGGGGAAATAAAGGATGTGATTAAAAGTTATAGAAAGGAATGGGGGGGGCAGGTTTAAGGGTGTGCTAAGGGAGGAACGATCCAGCAATATTGAAAATAAACAGTAAAAATACTTTCAGATGTGTAATATTGTATAATGGAACCAGCTTCTCATCATGCTCCTCATACTCAGCAAAGAGGTTTTCCTTAAAAAAGGGACATCTGGGAAGGTTTCAACAAATTACCTGTAGCAGAGGCAAAAGCCATTGTTTTCCTGGATACCTTTGGACATATTATTTGTGACCAATTTCTAATGTTACTTTTTACAGCATTTGGGGACACCTGAAGCTTGTAATATTCATGCCGGTAAATTCAAACCATCTGTCTCCTTTTCAAAGAGTCAAGCTCTCACTCCCAAACTCTCCCCCTCCTCTCATTCTCACACACTGAGGTGAATTTTCAACACCTGAGTTTTGCTCCTTTTTCAGCTTTATGAGCTGTGTCACCTGTGACTGAATGCCATCAAGTATCACTTAAGCTTATTTCCACAGTAAGGAAATATTGGAAGTAAAAACTGTTCAAGAAGCTGTCTCTGGTCCCCTTAGCAATGCAGAGCTTGATTTGCAGCAGTGGTGAACAGGAAAATATCTGGCTGGAGTCTGTAGGAGTTATGTTTGCTCAGCATCCCTGAAAAATCAAACTTTGGGTGTCTTGGGTTGAAATCCACAAATGGAGCAATGCTTTTGAAAATCTAGTCTTGTGTGCATTTCAGAGCGAAAATCCTCATACTGATCTCTCCATAAAAGTTTCTCCAGAAGGTTTTGCAGTATACTGTCAGATGTTTGGTACTTAGGGAAGTTAAAAAAACAAATTCACTGATTATAATAGAATATTGGGTTATTTATTTCTTTTGGAAAAACATGTTGAAGAGATAACATTAAGTGAATCTCAGTGGGCAGTACAAGTTTCGTAAAATCTATTTTAAAGATGGATTTAATTGACAAACCTATCACTATTTAAAAAAGAATGAAAAGCATACGAAACCAGATATCTTTGTTAAACTATTAAGTGAGAATTCATAGCTGGATGTAGTGCCTGTGTATGCACAGTTCATTAACTGCACAGCTATTTGGTTCAAGGCATTTACAAGCTCTCCTGTGGAAACTCAAAGAGAAGGAACCTATGAAACCTTCTGCATTTACAAAGCAGTGAGCAGAGCTTTTAAATACACCCAACTGCTCAGCCTAAACTCCTTAAAGTGTGCTTGTAAACCCACATCCCAAATGTGTCCAGAGAGAGAAGCTGCTGAGGTTTCTCTGCACATCAGTTGGACTTCCTAAGTCACACTAGCCTTTCAGTTGTGTGTCAAGGACTAAACAGCTAATTGGCAGCAGACAGTAAGCTGAGGTTCTTCTTCATTACCCAAAAAAAAAGGAACTAAAAAATGCAAAACTAACACCAGTGAAAAGTGAAGGCTACAAAAAAATCACACACTTGTAAGTCAGGAATGTGTAAGTAATTAGCAAGTCCTGCAACATTAATGCTACCATGGTGCGTGTTTGTGGGATCTTTTTCTTTGTTTTAAAAGTAAAATGCTGTGCTTTGCTTGCTGTGCCAACTTCGCTCCCATGCAGCTCTGCCAAAGGCGCTAGAGGCTAGTTGGGGATTTCCTGGTGCAGGCAGTGCATTTAGTGGGGTAGGGGGATGCCCTAGCTCCTCCAGCAGGACACAGAGGATAGGTGAGCAGTTGTTATGTCTGGACTGCCTTCCTCATTCTGGGAGCAACTTTCGGCGCAAATACCAAGCTCCACATGAAAAATGGTGCAGGAGTGGGCTAGACGACGGGCTTTCCCCCTCTTCCTCCCTCTCCTTCCTCACATGGTGATTCACTGGAGAGTTCACACTCAGGATCAGCTGGGAAAAGTAGCTTAAACTTTGCCACAACTGCAGGCTTCAGCCCATGCTCAAGGGAGCTGGCAGCAGAGGAACCAGCACAAAATTCGGGTACCACCAGTGGTAGCACTGAGTTCTGCTAGACCCATGCAAGGGCAACTTTCCTTCCCATGATGTGCCATCTGTATTCCCCGCACATGCGAAACCTGAAAGGGGATAGCCCGGGCAGGAGAACCAGGCCACCCTACCAAGCTCTTGTGTAATGCAGATTGTTCTTTTGAGGCAGGGTGTCATAAGGAAAAGGACTAGGTGCTAAAAATGTGAAACCACATCTGAACCGTATTGAACGCATAGGCTTTTGATTTTTAAGGCATGCAGCTGATCCCTACTTCTGAAAACATTCCCACTGGTATGGCTGGAAATTGCTAAAAGCAGGCATCCTTCCCCTGACTTTGGAGTGTGCAGGGCTGACATGTTCTCCACAAACTGCAAACCTGTCCCTGTACTCACCAAATACAAGCACTGGAGAGTTGTAACTTCAGAAATCCCACATTAGTCCTCCTCTGATGAAATTCAGTATTCTTCCCACTCAGCTATTGACAGCATGTTTGCTTGTTTACTACATCCATTGTTTCCTTTCAGAGACAGATCACATTCATTTAAACTATTTCAGAAATACTACATTCATTTGAAGCTGAAATAGCTTCCATAAAGATTGCAGCTAGACCACACATCTACACACAGAAACCAGATTTGTACTTGGTGTGGATTGTCTGCATATTTACCACAATACTCATATTCTTCTTTGAATAAAAGTGCAGATTTTTTTCCTCCATTATTTGCCAGCACTATTAACTAGCCGCATTCTTCCTTTTGGTTGTATAATCTGTGTCCTTCTCTGATCCTCTCCAAAGTAAACAAGTCGATTTTGACTCCAGGACATCGTGCCATCACCACCACTACCATCCTTTTGCAATATTTGTGCCACAAGTAAAGGCACTGTTGGGTCTCCTTTTCAGACAGGGTAGGTCACTGTTGCTCTTGGGGAGTCACAGCACTTCTGTTTACCTTGGCTAAACTCCTACCCTGGCTCCTTGAACTCATGGTGGATGCCTTCCGTGCCCAGGATGACTATGCCCACATTGGAGGATGGACTTGCACTCCTCACAGCCAGGGACCCATGGATTGGGAGCTGGGGGCTGGGGGTTCATGCCTGAAGAGTATTAATGCCCAAGGAGGTGTGGAGTGTGCAATTGGCATGGCAAGTGAGCTATGAGGCTTTGCAGGAGGATGCACAAGCTGGTTTTAATGGACTTTGTAGAGTCTGAGAGCTGGCTCAGCTACCTGTTTAAACACAGCCAGTAATATCACTGATGTAAAACTCGTGTTGTGAGACAAGAATCAAACTCTTTTTGTTCCCCCCATCCCTTGTTCAAAGCTTTATCAGACAGGTGAATCAGATCTCACTCTCCTAATTTCACAAGCATAAGATTTCACCAAATCTCCCACTGTTCCCCAGCACGGGTAGAGCAAGAATCAGTGTAGCAACTCCTGGCCACCCTTCCTTATACTTTTGCTGGAGTTGGAGGAGCCCGCTGAATGCCATTTATTCCCACTGCAGCCACCTCATGCTATGAATGGGCTTACAGTTGGAATAAGAGATCTACCTAGGGGAAGAGTATACAGCTTCGTGGGGCTGATTTGTGAAGTGCTGATGGTTTTCAATCTGCACCTGCATCTCTGACCGGATATTGGAGTCACATTGATCAGGTGCTGAGTGACCCCTTCGTGTTGCTGATAGTCCTCAGACTCCTGAAATCTGAGGAATTCGAGAACTCTTTGGAGCGATTTTGGTGGAGCGTGCTTCTGGATCCAAGAGGGAACACTGCCGTGATGTGTGAGAGCAGATGAAATAAAGAGAAATGTTTGTTTCTGAATTAACACATTTAAGGACATCTTTTGAATGATGAGAAACTTCTGCTTTGGGCTGTGCCATGTTGTCTGTTCTTGTAGGCTTCCAGGTGTCCTGTTCACTGGTGGTTTTCTTCAGGAGTGGGGTAACTTCCTTACCTCACAGGGGCTCAGCACCTTGCCTCCCATGGCCTCCTGCTAGGCAAAAGCCCCTACTGAAACTACGTCCCAGGAGAGCTTGAACATCTATACAGGGCCCGTTAGGGCATATTTTTGGAAGAACAATTTAGTTATTATTTCTGAGGCACCAAGAGCAGTAGCAAAACTGTTCTCCTTTGACACTACTTTTGTGAAGGCTTACTGATATGCTTGGTAAAGCTACTTGAGGTGAAGAAACCTAAACACTGAGGGCATGCTGCAGTGGTCTGCGTTTATGGCTTACAGCTTAATGCATTGCAAGTCAATTACAATTATGGACTTTAAAATGGGAAACTATGGGAGCACTGTTGATAAGGATTTTCTTTCAACGACAGGCATAAAAAAAAAGAAATTTGAACAATGTCACACAGGTGTATCATAAAACAAAAGGCATAGTTTCCATTAGTAAAATACTGCATTTCCGCTAATACTCCATTTCCACTCTGAAGATTGATGCTACAATTTGTGTAGCTCAAAGCCACTTGTTCCTTTCTCACTCTTTAGATAGATAGATAAAATTCCAATTCATTTCAATTGAAGGGTTTCTATTTAAGCACTGTTGGTATAATCAGTCTATTAAAATGAGAGGTGTTAATTTTCCAGTAATCACTACACTTTCTTTCTCTTCCTATCTTCCAATTGAAAGGACAGCCTCATCCTGCATGGTTAAAATGTAGTAATGCATTTAATGCCAGGCCATGATTTTAGACCTCCAGCTGTTTTACTGGTTGTGTAAGTAAAAATAAGATGCTATGCTTGGTAACCATGGTTTTTGTAGGCATTCACATTTTACAAATCACTGCACAGTATGCAAACCATTATATATATTTAAAATGTTTAAAATCAAGCCTACCAGAAGTCTACCACTTCCATTATTTAAGGAGGGGGACTGCTAGACTGTGAAGAGTGATATATTCTATCAAGGTACTCACTGGAGTTATATTATCAGTGCAAATCATGTGAAAATATGTGCCTCAGCAAGACAAGAAAGGAGCATTCTCTACTATAAAAAGTGTGCTGTGGGAAGCTAGATGGAGTCATTGGCTTGGTGTAATATATGAGTAAAATCTTATTCATTCAAATAATAAAATGGGGAAAAACAGCACAGAGAGAAGGCAACCATGAACTGCTTGTTTATTCTCTCTCTGTACAAAAACCTGCTTCTACTTCAAAGGAAATTGAGTCTCATCTCTCACAATTTTAGCCAGGGATAACTACTTATCTGAGCGGAGGTCTTCCTGATCTATACAGGCAGCAACAAAAGCAAAACCAGGGTCATGGAGAAGAAGCTTACTGATTTGTTCCATACATGCAGGGAAAAGTATTATACCTTGCCAGCATGATCATAAGCGTGTATTTTCATCCAAGTAAACCTTAACTGGAATATTTCTTTGTAAGAAAACACTGGTAAGTGGAACTATTGACAGCTACATTTTCAAGAGCATCTGCTTTCAGAAACAGCAGCCACTCAGAACAAATGTTTTTGGAGGCAGATTGTGCTGCACTGATTAGGAGTACAGGCAAAGATAATGGATAGTATTTGGCTACACCTGAAATTGCCTTTAAAGTTCAGTATGAAATCTGCTGCAGGAGTAGGAAAAAAATGGCCTCTGCTGGTTCTGTAATTTTTCAGAGAACACACATGTAGCACTCTGGACAGTTAGAGCTCTCAATTTTAATTAAAAAATGGTAAGTGTTACACAATACAGTCAGACCTGATTAATCGGGGAGGAGCTGGTTTATGTGTATGTCTGAGAATACAAATGCTTTGGGTATTAATCAGGCTTGCTGTATTTATTTATTTTAGATGTTTATTCACATTGACCCCTGTTTGCCAACCTCCAGCATTCTAAAACAACAATCAGGACAAAATCACTGCACTGGATAAAAAAAAAAGAAAGGAGAGGAAAGAAAAGAAACAAATGTTCTTTTTCAAATCATGGTCTTTGTGTTCTTTGTTCTTTTCATATTTAGGGTGCTTTTGGGTGAACTTCTGAGGGATTTTTTTGCCACTGAGAAGAACAGAAACCAGCTTGTCCCTCTCCACCCCCCAGTAAAAAAAAAAAAAAGCAAGCAGACTCTGAAGTTGAAGCCAATAACCCATTTTCATGAATAGGAGTGGCAATTAAAACTTTGACTGCAGCAATAAGAGCATATGAGAGTGGTGGCAACACTACCTTTAATAGGCGCCTCCTGATCTATGCCCAGAAGGTCCCCCAAAGGTTACTGTAGCCCAAGAGCTCAAAGCATGTATTCTGCCAACAGTGCTCTGCATTACCTGTTTGAAGGTAGATTTCAGCAATGTAAAGAACCCATTTGCTTAGCTTTAAACCAGGAAAATCCCAACTGCTGCTCTTCATCAGAGGAAGAGTTTCAGGCTTGCATCTTGTTCATTTTCCTGTTTCCTGGGGAAACGAAAGATAGGGCAGTACACAGCTTTCCTAAAGTGCTCTAGCCTCTGGTGTGGTTTGCAGGCTGCCTACTTCCTCCAGCAAAAAATATCTGAAATACGAAAGAAGTGTTTCAGCAGCCTGAGCCAGCTGGGGGGAGTAAGTTTAGCCTGACACAACAAATTTGAAAGAGGCAGAAACAATTTCCATCAGGAGCAACCACAGCAGTCCCATACCATTGCAGGGGGGTGCTGTTTACTTCCCTGGATTAACACATTCAGCTATCGAGACAAACATATCATTTTTCTTCACTGTGGAACCTCTAAAAGTCTCACAAAAGGAAAACCACATATACAGCTGAATTCTCTGTGCTTTGACCACAGAATAATAGTTTCACAAATCACACCCTCTCCATTCTGCTGGAAATATCTTAGAAATGCTTTAATAATAATTTTCACACACTACATCTATGAAAACCTGCTATACAAGTGTCATTTCCTTTTAACAGACATCTGACAACTTTGCTCAACAAATGCGCCCACACAGAGCAGGATTTTATCTATATGCTTTGCATTCATGAATTCCCTAGAAAACAAGGAAACACCTACTTACATAAATAGGTTCCAAATATCACCTTGCCTTCATGCACTTTTCTGAGCAAATCTATCTGCAAAGTAAAAAATAATTATTTGACTTTATACAGTATTTTCAACTAGGAAACAATTTGCTGCTTGTAGAATAGCTGTGTCTTTATGTTTGTTCAGTGTCTTACAAATGTAAAAAAAACCCTAAAAATACTGTCATTAGAACAAGTTCAACCTCTCAGACAATAACATCTGCTAACAAGATGTCCCTACATTACACATGGGCACCCGCTTCCAACCTCAAACTACAATTTTAAAGTACTTGTATATTCACAAGTTAATGAAAATGTGGTCTTCTCTGTCTATGTTAACTTCAATGAGGATCACTTGAGATTACACAGGTTTCCATCTTATAAAACAGTGTGGTCTCATCATCTTGTACTTGCGGTGTTCCAGCGTGAAATGCTTTTATGCGCCTAAAGAAAGTGAGAAATAAAAATTCGCGTGCTTTTTCAGAGACCAGAAAGATATGTCTGAGCTATAAAGTACTCAAACTAGAATCCAATCTTTTACTTGCCCACAACTCATCACGGGCAATCAGAATAGCTTATGTCATCAACCTCTTTAATTAAAATATAAGATTAAAAGGCCAGTTTATCTTCCAGAGTTCCCATCCTGGGAAATCTAGGCAGCCTTCAGAGCCCTGAGATGATCTCTAAGGGCTCTGCCAGGGCTGCTGCAGATGAAGAACCCCTGTAGCTTAGCAGCCTCCTGCATTTGGAGAAATAGCCCATAGACAGCTCGCAAAATGGATTTCATAGAATCATCAAACACCAGGTTGGAAGGGACCTCAAGGGTCATCAGGTCCAGCCTTTCTTGGTAAAAGTACAGTCTAGGCAAGTTGTCCCAGCACCCTGTCCAGATGAATCCTAAAAGCCTCCGATGCTGGTGAATCCACCACTTCCCTCAGGAGATTATTCCAATGGTTGATTGTTCCCATTGTGAAAAATTTTTGTCTTGTGTCCAATCAGAATCTCCCCAGGAGTAACTTGTGCTCATTACCCCTCCTTTCCGTGTGACTCCTTGCAAAAAGGGAGTTTCCATCTTCTTTTTAGCCACCCTTAAATACTGGAATGTGGTGATAACCTTTCTCTGATTTGTCCTCTGATGTAGGCATGCCACTCTTATAAGCTTCAAGAAACAAAGGAAACCTACTTCTTTCTCCTTTGCTGGAGCATGATGTGAATTTGTTATGGACAGGTTTTTCTGTGTGGGGTCCTGCAGACAAAAGGGAAGCCAGGATGAATCCCCTGGGTAATATCTGCACTGAGGCTCTAGGTCAGTGGGAGATGAGAGGATGGAAATATCACTTGATGTTCCTGAAAAACTGACCTAAAGGCATACCTATCTCGGGGCTAGCCTCCACACTAAGAACTTTTCTAAACATCTCAGAAGTGATGACAGTAGGAATGCCATCAATGTACAAAGACAGACTTACATGCAGCAACAGGACGGGGGCATGTAGTGAGCTTTCCTTACCACTGTGTACCCTATTTGCTCTGGGATAGCACAGGAGACTGCAGAACCATGGCACAGTGCAGCAATGATAAAGTCTGGTAAGGGCATTCCCAGTAATGGTCAGTCCACAGCTCTGATTTCCTACGGACACACTGGGCACCCTGTGGTTAGACCTATCTGCCCCCTCTTATTGCCCAGTCACTTTTGATCCTGTTGCCTGGGTTTGACCAAGCCAAAAGGTAGAATAGAGGTGTTGCTGTAAGTTTTATGAAAAGAAGTGAACAGGAAGATGCAAGAACTTACTAGCACCAGCTAAAGAAAAAGCTTTTGAGGTCTGCCTCAGACAGCAGAGGATCCACACAGGAAGGAGCTATTGGAAACCAGGCATCACTATTTCTGGTGCTCATGGAACTATTTGCTTAGGCATGTTTTGTATTCATAAAGGATTTCTATGCGAAAGACTAACACCAAAGCAGCCCTTCTTTTGCAATATGCCCATCCTTATGAAATCCTCACAATGGCGATTGTATTACTTAAGGCATTCACATTCAAGCCTTTTGGATCTTACATGTGATATATTCCCATCAGTCTGGCAACTTGTAGCTTTTTAACTTTGGTTGTTGCTGATTCATCAGCAGTCTGAAGCAGTCAGCTCTGCTTTGTTTTTCATCATTTCAGTGCTAACAATTTGATCTGTTCTAAATACTGAGATTTACCAAACAGCAATGCCATCCACAAACATGGATGCAGAGGGTAAACAGAGGAGATTTTTAATACTATTATTGTTGTTGTTGTTATTATTATTATTATCAAGAACATAGAGAAAATCCAAAACCACCAAACCCATGTAATGTATAAGTGCAGGAAATAAGCACACCCAAACTTCTAACGGACTGAGTGACCTGTGCAGTATACCGTCCCGCTTCTCTCCAGAAAAATGCTCCAGCAGAGTGCTTTTCCATACCTATTAGGTCCTGGTATCCCACAGTACTTGAAAGGATTCATCTGGACAAGAGGGATGGAGCTGAAGAGAAGCTGGTCTGTGGGAGATGATTCCCAGGCAGTCTGGGGATGTCTTCACCCCAGGTATTTAGTAAAATGTACATGGAAGAACCTGTGACATTTTATTGCTTTATAATCATTGTGGGGTTGTTTTTACAAAAGATGGGGAAGAGGTAGAAATGTATCCTGAATAAATTGTAATACAGGTCTTGAAGTATAAAATGTAATGAGCTCCACACTCTTTTCACATACATCCACTTTCTTCTTTGTAGGGCACGGAACCCACAAGAGAAGTTAGTCTTAACCCTCTTCCAGCACTTGACTGGCATGCCCAGCAGAACGCTATGTGGTCCCTCAGGCGCAGCAGTCCCCTGGGGTAGGATAATTTTTAGCCAGGGAAAGCTCAGCAAAAGTATTCAAATAGCACAGACCTGCTCAGTGGAGCTCGCTGTTTGCCTGGAAGGCTCTTGGAAGACACAGCTAACTGGGTGAGTGAGCGTTATCTCATTCCTGATATGGGAAAGATTTGCTAATAAGTGGGAACCGACGTGAGTTATGTGGTGGCAGCAATGAGATCTCTTGGTAGGCTTAGGCAGGTCCTCTCCTTGCACACATGCCCTGGTCAATAGGGAACAGCTTATTCACTGCAGCCTCCAGCATCACATAAACCACAGGTCCCCACCTCCCCTCCATTCCAGGCCCTGAAGTAGGAAGAACTACTACCTGCTCTGACCTCAGGAGCATTCCTAATGTGAGGTTTGGGAGGAAACCAAGAGAGCAATGCAGCACAGTGGCACCTGGCCAAAGAGCTATGTGGCCTTGTATGGAGCTGCAGAGATCTTGCCTTTCAGTCTCACACTTTCAGCATGAAAGCAGACCTGGTGACATTGCCACAGTTGATGAGCAGCATTTGAGTGCCAGGGCTGGCCTGTGCTCCACCACCATTCACCTAGCAAGGCTGCAAGATGTGCCTGTGGGGACACCACTCACCCCTCAGCCATTGGTATCCTGAAGCTCCACAATATTTTGCTACATTCTAGTTTTTGTTTGGCAGTTCTGGGTATTTTGTAAGCCTTTCTGTAAAAGCTACCACCAGGTAAGATTTCAAGTAAAGCCATCAATAGTCCACACCACCCCATCTTTTGGACTGATCTTCTTCTCTGGTGGTACAGGCAGGTGAGGGAGGTGTCACAGAGTGAGGCCATCAGCACCCACACATGGGCTGTTGAACCAGAGCTCTGCAAGACAGTGCCTGTCTGTAAGGTGCTGCTGTGGGTTTCTCACCAGATAAGTGGATTATTACACTGGCTTGCAGCTGCTCCACAGAAATAGGTCAGCCTCAGGAATAAGCTTTGCCTTCCCCTATTTGCCATCAGAACCACCCAAGAGGAAAAGGGGCTGCTTGCAGTGTCCTTGTCCAGGGACCGTTAAACTCCTAAACAACGGTTTGCTTCTGTCAGTGGCAGCTAAACAGGAGAACATCCTTCAAATCAGTACCTGTGGTTTTCATTGCATTAGATTTCAATGTGTCCCACAGCGATGACATGTTTCTGCTTTTGTACTTGCTCAGCTCCTGTTGAGTTGTTGTTGGTCATTCATGGGTAGCACTTTGCTAAAGGCCACCAAGGCCTCCCACCTCTGCCTCTCATCCACTTTTTGGATGGAAAATCAATGCTGAGGAAGTGTAAGGGCAGTATTGATGCCAGGCATGAGTCTGTGCATGGCCCTACCTTCCCCATATACAGAAAACATGACTCAGAAGTGAAGGAAGAACCTCAAGGAGGATTGGAAGATGCTTTTTTTGGCGCATGTTGCCACATATTCAGAGCCAACTGTGCAGGCTGCAGCACTGTGTGCCTGCTTCACGCAGGAGCCAGCATGCTGCAAAATCTGTTGCCTCCTGCAGTATTCCTTCAGCTTCCAAAGTGAGTCCTGCAGCATCCCATTTTCTTCTGGTTTTCTCAGTTCACCACCTCGGTAACTGCAGCTGACACTCTAACACCAACCACCTCCACTCTGTCCTTGCCCACCACATATTTGCACCTTGAAAGTATGCTTAGCTGAGATTTTGAAGTGGGGCTACAGACTGAAGTAAAAGAGAGATGCAGTATAACACCAGCAATGCAAACTTTAGATCTAAGTCTCATGTAAGCTATACCATCAACAAAAAAAGATAATAAAAATAACCTGAGAACTGGCAAGAAGAGCCAAACAAAGCGCTGAAATGAAGGACATACAACTTAGCTTTGATATAAAGTTTTCTCTGTCCCTCACAACGCGTTCTGTGCCATTACACCTCATCTGGTGACTTTGCAGAACAGAAAGCTTGAAAGTTTTCATTATTGCCTTTATTTTTTTCCCCCTCATTCCTCTGCCCATCTGCTTTGTGCTCAAAATCACTGAAAAATACTAGGATAAAAGACTTTTCCTGTCATGTCTGGTATGGCTGTAGAAAGGGACAAGGAAAGTCTAACAGGAAACATTCTTGTAAGAGTTCCAGACTGAGAAATTAGGATAATTTCACATTTTTTGAAAGTTTACACAAAACAGACACTTTTTGCACATTTTGCTCCTGCAGGTGCTTATGTAACCAGGGCCTGATAGTCAGCTGGTGTAAACTGGCTTAGCTCCATGAATTTTGAAGGAGCTAATCCAGTTCCCCTCAGCTGAGGATCCATCCTTTGGATGCTCGCCCGCATACCTGAGTTGCTCTGTGTGAACAGGGAAGCTCGTTGCGCTGTTTTCCCAGGTGAAACCATACAGGAGGCTGACATGGGGAAGTGCATCCCTCCCCACCTGTCTCACAGTGGCAGGTCTAGGGATATCTATCGTTCAGGTCTGTAGATTAATTTGCCTCTTGCAAAGGGACATGTGCTGCTGAGGCTGCTGCACATGGCAGTTTCTGGAGCAGCACAGCTGATTTAGAGCAGGCTTCACAGAGCCCCCATTTCCACGTCCCAGTAACCACATGCTGGGGAGTGTGGGAGAGCCGCAGGTGACTGACCCCAGAGAGCATTGCAGAAATCCACCCCGAAAGGCTGGCAGCTGAGGGACCCGAGCCCAGATGGAGCAAGCAGCAGAAGGAGGGAGGACAGGCTGCAGCAACCCTGGGAACCACGCCACGGACGGCAGCCTGCCGAACAGGTTGCTCCCAATAAAAGTGCTTCACCACTGGATTGAGGCAGTGGATGAATTAATTGTGCCATTTCCATGGCATTCTGCTGCAGCTTAAATGTATTAATAACTGCTCATCCCCGAAATAGCTTTTTCCTCCCACATGAGGGGGAAAAATATCCATCTGAATTTTTTAGATTATATGACAGGCTTACAAACTGTTGTTAACTTTATCATTTGGGATATGGATTAGACTGCAGCACATTAATTTATCAGGAAGTAAGAGCTGCCTGTTCATCTCTTTTCTGTTATGACATCTGCAGTGAAAGCACGATGGGGGCCAGACAGACAGTGAGTAATAGACTAGAATATGAAGTTTGGTGGGGGAAAAAATGGCAAGGTTTGCTACGGATATAATTGAACCCATTAAGCAAAAAATAAAAAAAACAGTCAGTGGTCCTTTAGCAGATATCTCTCGTAATGAAATTGCAGATAATGAAACCTGCCAGTTAGAAGCTGCATCAATTCACATCTATTAAAGTTGGCACAGAAAAGTCAAGCAAAAACCAATCCTGCAACTAAAGACATTTTGTTGGAGTCCCCAGGGCTTTGTAGCCACCTGCCCTTTGCTCCCCATCTCTCCAGCCCCCTTGGAGGGGACACACAAACTACCTCCCCCAGGGCAGGACTAGGTCACACAGGATTTTCTCACACTGCTCACCTTTTGCTCCTGCCTGCAAGGCCACATGGCCAAAATAGTGGGAAAGGTGAAGGCCTGTGTTATGTGAGCCAAAAGAATTCATGAAACATTAAAGAGAGCCTCACCAGCATCCTAAATTGTTAATGCAAAATCTCCAGCTTTGCAGAAAACATATTCCTCTTGTCATTTTCATTCCCCCTTGGCCTGTTAGTCCTCCAATTATGTGAACAGAGACACATGAACAATTACATGGCACAAAAAGTGTGAGGCTTAGGTACTTAAGTTTGGCCCCTTAATGCCAATGGGCAAATCTATTTACATTATGTATATTTAATATGTAAGGGTCAATGTTCGTGAACTTCTAGACTGAACTTGCCAAGTCATGACAGTATGGTAAGGAAATCATCTCACAACAGTTTATAAGCCTGCATTTTATTTTAACACTTAATCCTAAAGACAAATCAGCTACAGGGCACAGGGCTCTCTGCCACTGTGGGTGCCACCTCTCAGCCTTATTTCCCAGCTCCCCAGGGACCAGACCTGCTGTCCCAGATCCTCCAGGATCTCACTCCTCATCAAGGTATGCTTGCGTGTGCCTGCACGCAGTCAAATTCAGCTAAAAACGGTTCACAAACATTTAGTCAAAATAAATCTGACTAATTCATGTTGAAGTGTTCCCAGGTGTTTTTTAATTCACATTATACAAACAATCCCAACAGCAACTTTTTTCTTTGTTCCTATTAATTCACTGGGTGCGTGCATGTGCGAGAGGCAAAGATTTATGTCAGGAGTATTCACATAGTCTCCTTGTAACTTCTTTGTTTTCCCCCTTTCTATCTGTAAAAGGTGTCCCTGGCTTAGCTGGGATGCAGAACAATGTTGCATGGGAACAAAGGAATGGCCGGGTGCTGGATCAGGCCATTGTTCTGCTGTGCTCTGTGCCATCCCCGCCAGCGGCCGAGACCAGCTGCCTCACAGGGCAGCGCAAGAAACACCATAATGAACCATCATGGGATGATCTGCCTATAGGGGAAGTATTTTCTTACTCCTCATCAGTTAGCTGTTTCCCAGCGCTGCAAAGCATAAGAGTTTGCATCCCTTATAATTTTTTGTTTTAATCTAGTCTAATGTAGTTCTCGTTATCCACACTGGTGTCTAGTCCATTTTGGATCCTTCTGATCTCTTGGACTCAATGGTATTTTGTGTCAGTAAATTCCCAGGGTTAATTAACTATTGTCTAAAAATATTTCCTTACCAGTTTCAAATCTTTTTTTTCCTTCCATGCTTCCTTATTAAGTGACTCTTGCTCATGAATTTTAAAAAACTACCTAAATGAGATCATCTTTTCTGACCTTTTCAGTATTTCTCATTGTCCACCCAGTTTCCTTCCTTTTACCTGTATCATCCCTAAAAAGAAACGGTAGGCAACTTCTGACCTCTTCTAGTGAAAAGCCCTTTCTAGGACTAGATCACACCCTTTTTTTGTGTATAATACTAGCAACCATCCAGTCCATTCAAACAGCCTGATCCAAAAGGCCTCAAAACATTTCAATTACCATAACAGATAGACTAGACGGTCTCCAAAGACAAAGGCCTGTAGAGCCAAGCAATTCAAAAGCAATCTACTAGGCTGGGCAACATCCACAGAGGATAAACCATAATTCATTTGGGACTGATGAGCTCAAACCCATCAGAATCAACAAGTTTGCAGGGAGCTTGCAAAGGAAGCAGCCAGAAAGGTAAAGCCGTTTATGCCCGCCAAGAAATCCAAAGGGCTGGTTCACCCAGCCTTCCTTTGGTCATGCAGCTTCCCTGGGCTGTGTAATTGCTGCCTTATCAGAGAGATGTGAGCCTGCCCGTCGAACAGATGCAAGTTTCCCCTGCTCTCATTCAGCTGGGAACCTGCTCAGCAAAGCAGAAATAAATCATGGGGAACTTGCTGTCATTTCTCCACCTTCCTGCACACCCTCCACCACTGCTGCCTGACTGGCTCGAGCTGGCGTAGTTTTTAAATGAAATCTGGGAGACTGGCATCAACAGCCCTGCCTAATTTTTAGCTAATACCTTGGTGGGTTCTGCATTCGCATCTGGCCGGCGCCGTCATGCTGAGCCTGATGATAACAGGCTGCTGCTCTTTCTGAGCAGGAAGCCGGGGTACTGCTACCGACAGCCTAAACAGAGGCTTGTTCCAAGCACAACAGTACATCGCAGCCAGCAAAGGGTCTGTGGCGCGGGACTTCTCCCAAGGCATAAAAAAAAGAGAGGGGGGAGGAGAGAGAGAGAGAGAAATGTGTTAACTGTGCTAACAGTGCCAAGTAATATGCTTCGTTAAAAATTTAATCACCTGCAAGTGCAAAACAAGTGCAAAGCAATCATGTTGTAATTAGCACGGCAATTAACACCTCCCTTTTCGATAGCACATGCATCCTAGGAAGTGCATGATTGCAAGTGTTTATGCTGCTGACAAACTAAGTTCCTATAGAGAGGAAAAAATTGCTTAAATAGATTTTTTTTTCCTCCCTCATCTTTTTGGCATTTGGGCTGTTATGTGTCCATGAAACCCCAGCACCAGCTGCCATGTTGGTTTTGTGTGAGTGCTGCTCCATTGCGTAGCGTAACTAACAACTACGACTTGATCTGGAGCCTTCTAAAAGATGGCTGCAAATCTCTAGAGCCCTGTGGTAAAACAAAGATGTAAATGTTAAAATTACAAGATGATTTTTTGCAAACTGCTACTTGTCAAAGAGCAAGCACTGAACCTCCACTGAGAGCACAGGCTCTGGAATGCTACAGCAAAGGGAACAGAACAAACTGAAGCTGTGGCTTCAGGATGGGTCTGTAACTAATAATGCCCAGCTCCATAGTACCAAAGTCTCTCTTCAATGTGTGCCCCCATTCAAACAACCACTTTTTCCCAGAGGTTGTGCTGGAAGCAATTTGATTCAGTTTGATAAACCAGCCATGCCCACCTGACTGCAATTCCTAAGGAGTCTATGCTTGTCTGCTTATCTATCCTCTCCCCTTCATCACCCCTAGAAAATCTGGGATTTGACTGTCCCACTCCCAGTCCTGTCCCTCTCCCAGGACTGGCTGTCAGTGCCCTGTGAGACCACATGAGGAAGGAAAACTGGCTCTTAGCATTAGCTTGGAGAAGTTATATGAACTTAAATTTTCAAATGCATGTCCCATAAAATACCCTCATTTAGAGGTTGTTCAACTTTAATAAATGGGCTGTGTTTGTAATGGGACACCACACTCAACATCCTGGCAGAAACTCAGCGGCTCTTCTGGTTGCTCAACAGAGTCAAAGAGCTAGTCTATGAGCCTTGCATCCAAAAGCTGAGCAGCAAAATGTAAAAGCCACCTTTGAAAACATAAACCATGAGGCAAGTATTGATGTTCCTCTCCTCCCAGACACTGAGATTGTTGAAAGGTATTTCGATTACATGCTTCAGTATTGGGACCCTATTTACAAAGTACTTTGAAGATATTAAAGCCACAAACAACATTGCTATCAAGTCTGAGCCAAAGTGACAAATAACCCTGCAATAACCACAACTCCTGAAAAGTTACTTCCTATGTAATTTTGCTGCATATCCTTAGAAATTCACATTTTCTACACCATTAATTCCAAGAATTAAGACAAAATTGGAGCAGAAATTCAGCAATTACCATAGAACCAAGTAGAAGGCGTGTGAAAATAAAGCTGGGAAAGAACAGTGGTACCTTTGTTTTTCCAATGTATTCTCCTATTTCTTGAGCCACCTTTGAACTGAGGCAAAAGCCAAATTTTACATAGTACCAGTTTAACTATAATTTCAGCACGGTTTCTGACAGCACTGGAGCTCTTACATTCACCTCCCTCCAGCCAATTGATCTGTGTTTCACCACAGGCCTTTGGGTATCCAAATTGTATTTTATTTGAGGCTTTGCTCCCCTTGCTCGCTGGCCTTCTGGTGCCATTTTCTGCATGTAGTGAGCACTTCCTCGGAGCCAAAGATCCTTTAGATAACTTCATCCTCCTCTCTGTTAGGATATGAACACATATTTTTGGGTTTTTGGCATTGTCCTCATAACTGCCTTCCTGCTGTTCAGGCTAAACATGAGCTTGCCTCATCCTTCTGAATACAGTTCAAGCATCTAGGTTCTGATGTTTTCAATTGGCAGTGATGGGGTGCTTACCTCTAGCACACAGCACGTTTTGTATTACTTTTACAAGCCTGTGGTATGATGTGGGCTCTAGAGACCTGAAGTGAATCCCTTAGTTCTGTCCCGGGGCTGTACTGGAGTGGGACAAGAGGCTCTTGAGACCTGCATTATAAGGTCTGCCACCACCTTTATGAGAGGTTTGGGGTAATTTCCCTGCCTCTGCTGGAGTTCACCTTCTCAAAGACATACTGCTAAATCATCCCTGCCAGAGATGACTTACCCCCAAGGCTCATAAAAGTACTTCTAAAGAGCAGTCATGTTTGTACTTGAAATGCACTGAAATAAGCCATGTGTGTGGGTTAGGGAGTGGGGGATCCTGAGGAGGATACCCCTGAAACACCAGCCGAGGGTCCTTATCACAGCTGACAGCACATTTCCAACGATACAACGCAACACTATGCTGAATTATACGTACACACAGCATGTTTTTCAAGAAGATCTCGTACAAAGTGCAGTCAATATCTATGCTAATAAGATATGGTTGGATTCCCTAGTGGCAAGTCCCCTTCTGAACATCAAAGCAGTGTCCATCAAGTCAGAGGAAAAAAGTTTGTGTGTTTTTGCTCATTAAAATTCTCACAGCACAGCAGAAAGTTTAAGTAATGAGAGTCCCTGTTCTCTTCAAACCACAAAAAGATTATAGTTATTACCAATAAAAGGTTATGAAAACCAATGGGGGTAAGGAGAACCCCACATGCATAGGAAACCACAGGTCAGTGTAACTGTGGAAAAGCTCATGGTTCAAAATCTATGCAAAATACATCAGAAAACTCTCATCCTGCGAGCAAGCAAAACAGTTTACACCCATGGGAGGCTACACAGGGGAAAAAGCTTCTTGTGGACAAGGGCCACAGCAAAGAAAAATGCCTGGGGAAAGTTAGTGAGCCCATCACCTGCCAGCAGTTGTCAGCAGGGAATTGTTACAAGATCCCACAGCAGCCACATACGTTTGGCTTTGAATGGAGCAGATGGTAGGGCAGTTGGAGCAGTAGACTGGGACCTATGATCTGCCCAAGGATGTGATCAGTGAGAAATATTCTGCTCTGCGAATTGCTCCATGGAGTAAGAAATCACATGTCTCCCCATGGCTTTGGTTGAGTCTAAAAAACACCCCAAAAGGGATGTGTGGCTTTATCAAGTATGAGCAGAACAGCCTCCAGCCCCGGACTAACCTTGTATGACCACTTCTTCACAAGATGGGTCTTCGTAAGATGCAAAGAGTACTCAAACAAATCCTTACAGAAAGACAACCACCATGACCAAGCTTCACCAGCAGGATTCAGCTGTGTCCAGTGCCCTTGCTCCCTGAACTGCCCAGTCAAGTCTAGAGCACCGCAATGTCTCTTGAGGATGTCCTTGGCATAGTTCTAGTATCACATTATAGATGTTGTGCTCATGGCATTCAAAGAGTGAATGCGGATGGTGAAAAATCACAGGGAATTATATAGCTTTTTCAGTTAGCCTTAAAAATAAGAAGTGAGATGGGAAGGATAGGAAAGTACCAAGGCAGTGAAAGGAGATAGGAAAACCAAGAGTACCTGAACTTCAAGTACAAAAGGCTTAGGAGGTATTTACACTTGGGTGGTATTTTGGAAAACTAAAATACTTCTCCACTGATCTATACAGCAAATTTTGCAGATTTTGTGTATGCTAGGACCATGAAGATTATCTCAAAGTCTGTGGCTTGGATCCCTCTTAGTGGGAACCATGGAGTTTGGGAAGGTAAGACACACACACACACACTAATAATCCACCTAAATTTGACAGTTGCTCTCCCACAAGTGAGGAAGATAAACCTTCTCACTGATATTTCTGAGTCTGGAAAAAAAGAAGGTGAAAAACCCAGAAAAAAAAAAAAATCTAAATTCCCACTCATTTTGCATATCCAGGTTCCCAGGCACCCATCCCTATTTTACTAAAGGGGGAGGGGGGGGAAGAAATATATTTAATAAAGATCTGGCAGGAGTATGATGAAATAATGAGTAGGATGAGACCATGTTACATAAATTGGCAAGGCTCCAGCTTGTAAATGATTAAAACAAAAGAAAAAGGGAGTTTCCATGAAGACTAACGTAAAAAGCATTTTATAATCAAAAGGCCTGAAACTATGGGGGCTGATGGGAATGTCTAGCAAAACAAGCCTGTTCTGAAGCTTCCAGATGATACATGGAAACTTAATCAGCTCATCTCAGTCAACCTTAAATCAAAGAAAAGACTGATTGGAGGTTCAAAGGGAGAAGTGGTTTTGTGGCTCGAGAACAAGAGCGGGATGCTTTCCCGATTCTGCCGCAGATTTCCTTTGAGATCATGGGTAAGTCACTTACTTATATGATATTAAATTTTGCTGCTATTGGGTACAACAGTTTACCTTATATACATATTCCAATTTGTCCCTGGAAGTGGACTATTACATTTATATGCCTGGATCTTTACACCCACACATACCATTCACATGGCAATGTTGCTAACAAGCAGAACTTCAAATTTCCTCCTAGAATTTTTCCTCTGTAGAATGTGGAGAAGCCCCATATACATTTATAGCAGTGCTGTCATACTGAATTAGTGCCTAGTATTCCTAAAGATCTTTGAGTAGATAATGTTATGGAAGTGAGAGAATTCTCTGTAATTTACTGATATAACAGTGAGTGTTTCCTTCTCAGGTAGACACCAGAAAATAAAAAGAAAGCAGCTTAAATGAAGCAGCCATTCACAGTTAACCAGTAACTCTTCGTTCTTCTTCACCTAAGGCCAAAATCCAATGACATTAAAACTGAGAATTATAACATCAAGAGAGCACAGATCTAATTTCTGTTGTAACAGAGAATTTGTTACTCAAAATCAAATGCTAATTGGCTCCAGACTTTTAAACTGGGCAAGTTAAGAGGCCATGGAGAACGTACAGATCTTCAAGGGAAGTTTGCTAACCATATGCAGTCAGAGCCCAACCTTAATGTCTTTTTATCTTCCAGGTTTACAAGTGTATGTGTATGTGTGTGCACATTTCTGAAAGTCTATTCTTCTTTACACTGAAAATTCAGATGAAAGTCAAGAACAGGAAGGTTAGATCAGGGAATGAGGACTCCTTTATACTGTTTCCAAGCTCTGCCCTGGTGCATTGTGTAACCTTGGGCAAGTCATTTAACTTGTCTTGCTCATCCATCAGATAGAAAGATGATGCTTATCTATTGCATGAAAATGAGTTAATTGCTGTTTGCCAACTGCTTTCATCTCTTTGGATGAATCAGATTGAGTCCATATATGTGAGTGTATATAGTTTTGCATGTGTATTTTTTTTTTTTTTTTGGAGCTAGCTTATGTCTTGGAGCATAGCTTCTTCAGGTCAACACTGGTTATCTGCTTGGCAGGGAGCCCCTATTGTACATTTCTGATGTAATGCAAATCATAGCAATGAGAAACACATAAGTGAAAGGTATTACTCTTATCACCATCATTTGTTGTTGTTGTTGTTATTATTATAGTTTCACACGTGGATGTGAAGATAGGACCACTTTAAAAAATATGGCCCCAAGAAAGGAGTCTGCTGCTCTTGGGATCAAATCTCTAAAAATAAAAGGAACAGGAGAGGCATAGGCCTGGATCTGCCTCTACACAAATGTGTTGATGTAGAGTTTCCCAGGGGCATCACCAGGTCATCACCAGATCTCTGAATGAACTTACTTATAGGCTTTACCACTCAGGAACTGACCTATGCAAGTGCTTGGCCAGTGTGTGGTTCTCACCAAAACAATATATCTCCTCCCTCAGGGAGGAGTCATACCACTCAAGATTTGTTTGATTTTTGGAAACCAGAAGAAGTTAGAGTGGGAAGCTCTAAGAGAAATAAGGAGGAGAAATTCTCTAAAAGATAGACACAGCTCTGGAAAAAAGTCCAAGGGCTGTAAAACCCTTTAGAGCAAAGTCCTTTTCTTAACCATCAGTGGATGCACTATGGACTGTACCTTGTCCATGGAGCTGACACTGCTGTTGAAGGATGTGGAGTTGCCTGCAGAGGCCAAAGCGGTCACCACTGCTTTGGGAAGCAGGGCCAGAGGGAGCAGCAGACAACAGCAAGTTGTCAGTGAGCAACCTGCTGTGTTTGAAAGGTATGATCTTTAAATATATGTTAAGTGTTAATTATAAACTCTGGTCATTCTTTCATGCAAGGAGCTCCGCCATCAGAGAACTTCTTCAAAGGAGACCAGGTTCTCCAGTCCTATCTAACCCATGTCCTCAATACTGATGCTGACTTTGTTGTGTGGTAACAGTCACCTTTGCTTCTCTGGAGTAGTAGCACTAAAACCTCTAGCTCTGCAACTAAGTTTGGGCTCTAGAAAGAGTCTTACCCTAGTAACATTTCTCACCACATAGAGACTCAAAGGGTAAAAGAACCAAACCCCAGACTTGTTAATGGCTCATCCTTTGCCCAGGTGTCAGGTGGTCCTTTCTCTGGGTGAAATTTCTCAGTTTATGTCTGCTTTTGAAAGCACTGCAGAGAGATGTTCCTTCCCACAAGTGGGCTACAAAGCTCTGAAACAGCTGCTTTTCCAGTCTCATGGACTGTAGCAGCAACACAGCATCCTCCATATCAAGGTGTTGACACATCTTGTCTGGATTCATTCCCATGCACCATAGTTCTGCCATCCCTCTTTGCCTCAGAGAAACACACATTTTGTACCCAGTAGTTCTTCTAGTTCCTCCTTCCATAGGAGTGGAAGAGTGGGGAAGATTTTATCCAGCATTTCCATGCACAGTTGAATTTTGCCCGTAAGGACTTGTTTTTATTCATCCCACACTTTCATCACACCAACTATGAAAGACCTAATAGACTGGGATGCATTGTAAGTTTATTGGATGAAATGGCAAATGCTATTAAAGTGTTAACTGTGTGATTTTTTTTCTTGTAGATTGCAGTGCTTGTCATTATTTAAGTTACATCAGATAGCTCATTTTGTTGTTTCACTCTGCTTGCTTTGCTTGGTATTTACTGGTTGACTTATATAATGAGTATGATTAAATTAATAGATTTTAGAATGTAAATTAGTTTCCACTACTGTTTATTTGATACATCTATGGATAGGATTTAAATAAAAACACAGCCTGAAATCAGAATTACAGTGCATTCTAAACTTAATGGATGGCATGGACCTAAATTGCTCTTTGCTACGCTCGGATATCTGGAACAACTCTAGTCCACCTCTTTAAGTCCACTTTCTTTAGTCCACCTTAGAAAACCATTAAAAGCAGATGTTAGCACAAAGTATTTTTACTTTTTTTCACAAGGGCCTCAGTTTGCTCAGATACAGACATGTAGCTCTCACTGAAGTGATCAACTTTTGTGGGCTAAAGAGGACTTGCTATTGTAAAAGCTCCACAGAAACACTAATTAAAGACAAGCTTTCAGCACAGGTTGGAAAGTCTAAAGGGTATCAGCAGAAGATAATTGTTACAATGGCATAAAATAAATTGAAAGATGCCCTTTCCCATGCTTCCTGGACCTCCAAATGCCTTTTTTCTTGCTAGTATATTTTGCTCATGGGCCTTTTTTGTAAACCATTTCGTGACTCCATCGCACACGCATTTTGGTCTAAACTATTTTGTGGCACCAAAAATGTCAGCGATACTAAAAAAGGTGACTGCCACAGCTGGGGGTAACCTGCATGTTTCCATATTTGCATGTAGTCATCTATTATTAGTGGTGATGATTCTTGACTCCATGGAGCTCTTGAAAGTCACGCCCTTCTGGTTCTTCATGCTGGAAGGCATCAGGAACAGTCTTCCCAAAGCATCTTTGAAGTTATTCTCAGTTATTGGTATGATACCAGGTCTATCGGGATGTTGAGGAGGGTCATCCTGGCTTGCATATTAAACCAGACCCCATCCTCCACAGAATCAGCTTACCGGTTCACAATGAAACCACCACTGTTGAATCAAAAACTGCGTAATCTCCCTTGTGCTTTCCTGCTCACAGGAACTGAGTCCTTGCTTCTGGCTTGCCCTGCCCCTGCCACCCTTGCCCTTTTACACAGCTACCTCTGCCCCAATGATTTTTGCTTCACAGCATATTCTGCTCCTTTAAAAGCAATTACCAGGAGAATGTTAGTGATGCAAACTTGTTTAAACCTGAGCACATGGTTAAGTCAGCTTTGTAATTAATTGCCTCATCACTACAGTCATCCTTCAGGAATGCTGCAGCACTGGTTCACAATCAAGTAAGAAAAGGCCAAATCTTCAGCAGAGATCCTCCAAAGTGAACAAAATCACAAAGCTCTGCAGCAGGTCAGTTCTGACCCCAAGAGAAGATAAATAAAGAGAGGCATCATTGGCCCACCACCACCCCAGCATGTGGATGTGAGCAGGGGTTTGCTGTGAGACCCCTGCTGCACCACTGGTTTTGACCCAGAGAAGGGATTAATTTCCCTGAGGCACCACTTCTGCAGATGTCTTCTGGAGTGCTGTATCATGGCAGGACCACTTTCCACAAGGTAAGGTGCCACAGAGCCCTCCCGTGCTCACACTCACCCTTGCTATAGGAAGGAGAGACCGTAAACAATGAACAAACCCACTAGAAGCATGCAAGAGCTAATGCAAACAGCAGGGAACTGGAACACCCGTCTTCGGAGGCCTATCTAGAGACACAGACAGATGATGCAGAAGGATGGTGGTGGTTCCATTTCCCTCACGTACCTGCGGTAAGAACTAATGAAAGTGAAGCTGGCTGAAGCCATAAAACTCCAATTACAATTATCTACTTTCTAATCACGTCTAAATACACCGTGGGTGAGCGTGTTCAAAAGGTGGTTTTACCCACACAATCTCATTGAGGCTGGGTTCTCCTGTGAGTAAGAAGGGGAGGAAGAATGAACAAAAGGGAGAACCAGCTTCTCTAAGGCTATCAAGAGAGTAAAAGGAAAAGAGGAAAGTAGAAAATCAATAAGTGATAAAACATAGGGCAGAGGGAGCTGTGCCTACAAGGAGAGAGCAGAGAGAGATGACCAGGGGTACCAAACTGAGAAGTGACCTGAAGAACTTCTGCATCAGTTGTTGGCCATCTCTCCAGTCTTTGTATCTCTTAGAAGGTTGTCTTCCATTATGCCGGAAAAAAAATGGCTGAAGGGGAGATAGCTATTATGGATAAGAGCTGCTGTTGATATTTGTGGCTACTTTATAATTGCTAGTTACACTCCAATTAAATAACTGCATAGAGGAAAAGACCAGGCTCTAAATTAAAGGTGAGCTGAATGATGTGGCCAGCATGAGCCTCAGCACAGGTCCTGTGCAGAGAGTAGCCCAGAACACATAACAGTCCCCATCACTGTGTCTGCCAGTGACCAATGGAGCCCCTAAGAGAAGGAACCCTTGCATGGATTTCTGAGCAGACTGGCTTTTGCCAGTACTCCTACTCAACTGTCAGCTAGCGCAGAGGAACTGGTTTGCAATCTGTCTCCCACCCAGCAAGTAGCTCTTCTGCAAGGATCTGGGGGAATTCTAGCACAAGGAGGTAGAAAGGGCAATCAATGTCTATGATAAGACACACTCCAGCAAACTGTTTATAATTTTTCTCACTGGGTTGCAGATGACCTAATAGGCTCTTTTCCCATCTCTAATTTCTATGAATCTGCAATCCTATTATTTATATTATATCTTGAGGGTTTCTTCAAGAGTAAATGATGTAATTATACCCTGCACCATAACATTTCAGAATCCAGTGTAATAAGACTAAATATGCAATTATGTGGTTAGTAAATGTAACAGTTCAAAACTCAAAATCTATATCCATGTACTGTAGCTTTAAAAGAAGAATTAGTTTCCTGTTATGTACACAGCAGATGTAATATAATTATTGCTAACTGAAAAGTATCACCAGACATTCACATGATACCAACGAAAAATGCCCCTCTAGCCAGTTCTTCATTCAGACACATGAAAATGAGAGAAATATCAAAATTCTATCTTATCAGTGAAGTCTAAGCACAAACATTTGATCGTCTGCATATCAATACTTTCCAGGCTCTTAGATACACTGAATCCACAAAGAATATGCATGCATACACAAAAGGAAAGATCAGATTCACCTCTGGTATTATTCCAGCAGCTTCAGCTGAATTACAGGATGGCAGAAGACAGTCCATTATGCAACCTGTGTGGATTACAGTTGGAAGAAATGAAACAGGCCTCTGACATTCATACAACACTGCGTGACAAAAAGAAAACAACATGAAAGGAACCACAACCCTGCGGTTAAGGAGCTAATCCTGGACTTGGGAGATACAGTTTCTACACAGAGGGCTGCCACAAGTTTCATATATGGAAAGAGAAGAAGAAAAAGGAAAAGAAAGAGAAGAAGAAGAAAAAGAAAAAGAAAAAAAAAAGAAAAAAAAATAGAAAAAAAAGAAAAAGGAAAAGGAAAATATGAACAAGAGAAAGAAAAATATGAAAAAGAAAAAAAAGGGGAAAGATGAAAAAGAAGAGGAAAATGAGAATAAAAAGGAAAAGGAAAAGGAAAAAAGGTAAAGAAAAAGAGGAAAA
>WYDI02021341.1:0-19294 GCA_009867235.2 Psittacus erithacus | reverse complement strand
CCAAACATCAAAAACACAGCACTGCACCAGCTACTAAGAAGGAGAAAAATGACTGCTACTGCTGAACCCAGGACAATTGTTAAGACCAGCCTTTTGCTATCCCACGTGTAAGTTCTTGCCACAGGGAATATGTCTCCTATGCTTTCAGATTCACTTTTCTTCTGAGGTTCTTTCCTTGAAAATTTCTTTCACCTCTCAATTTGCTGCTTCTTCTTAAAATTCTTTTCAAGACATCTTATCTTTCCAGTCAGATTGGGGTATTTTCCTACATGTCTCTCCATATTCTTTGCATACCAACTCCAATTTCTGTATTTTTAACTAAAAGAAATTCCAAGTCTGCTGTAGATATGACTGCCTGAATCCACACATAAATTAAGATACCTCGCTACAGATATACTTCAACTTTTTCTTCCACTGAATCAAATTGGAATTAAATTGTGACTGCTTGATCCAAGACCAGGTCTTCTATGATGTTTTTATTTTTCACTGAAAGCAAGTGTAAACTAGCACCATTTCATAGTTCAGGAACAGTTAGTGAAAAAATCTGCCTGTATAGCAGTATCTAAATCCAGTATTAGAGATACGAAAACATCGTCTCATGCTCAGATAAGTATAGCACTGCAGTGGTCATTATCTGGTTCCATACGCAGACATAATAAAATTATTAGTCTAACCAGTACAGATGGAAAAAAAATAGATGAGCTGCTGAACTCATGAGTGTAGAATGGAAAGAATGAAACTGAAACATTGCCAAGACACTGGTGATGCATATTCTGAATGGTACGGGTAGCGCTGGAACCCAGTGTCAAAAAGGATACAGTAGCACTAAAAATGAGGGAGGAGTGACAAAGAGAAGAAGGTATAGAATGGTTCCCATGCACAGAACAGCTAAATAAACTAGGATCCTTCAGCACTGAAAAGATATGCCACAGGGTTTATAAATCCTGAATGTCTAGGAGAAATAAAGCAGTCCTACATTGTTCTTCTTAATAAAAGACAGAAAGAGCCTTACGCAAAATTAGCAGATCACAAGCGTCAAACAAAGGACATTTTTTTCTCATAAATCATAGTTAAACTGCAGATCACTTAACCACAAGAGTTTTATGGATGCTTAATGGTTACATAGGTTCAAAAAGCAAATGGACAAACTAATGAAGAAAAAAATCAAAGTCTAGCAAGTACAAAAATATGACCATTGTGTCCAAAAGTCCCTGAGCCGCAAATCAGTGAAAGGTGTGCTGGGCATGTATCACCTCATGCACTTCTCTAGGCACTTGCTGTTGGCTGTGTTGAACTCGGCTAATGGAATTTCTGCTTCACCATGATCCAGCCATTCCTATATGGCTATTAGCACCACTCAATTTTAGTTCAACTTGCCTTTGGTGTGTATTGGGAAACAAAAGTAACTCATAACTAAACTGTTAATAGTTTCCTTCTCTCTTACTGCAATAGAGGATTGCACACAACTCAAAATGGAAGAAGTGTGTTTATAGCTGACTCCTAGCCCTACATCAGAACTTCCCTTATCTTTTTTTTCATGATTGTGGATCAGATTTTCTCTTTTTCCAGGAAGCTTTATCTCCAGGGAATTGTGAAGATATGCGCTAGATGTGGGAGGCTGAACCAGAAGAGTCACAGCTGTAGGAGACAGCTAACTGAGGCAAGGAATTTCCTTCCCTTGACTCTGCACCATTTACTACGCCTCCTCAATATCTTTTTTCTAGATGGTATTTTAACCTACATGTATTATTTTAAATGCTGACCCCCCCAAAAAGAAAAAAAAAATATTAAATATGGGGCCTCTGAAGAACTGCTATTGACTAGTAGTATTTGAATCTTGTCCATGGTGTTGATCTATTCTGCCTGCAAAGGGAATTAAATTAACGTCAGAATGTCCTGGCCAATACATATCTATGTCTGCAAAATGGAGAGCATCTTGGTTCTTGCAATAGTGGCACTGAGCTGACTAAAATAATATCCTTTTCACTGCCATTATACAAACACAATATAATTGGGGAATTGCTGGAGTCCCTATATTTAATTTTAGTGCCTCGGCAAATGATCCTAATAGCCTAATGGCTAGATGCTGCTGTTGCTAATGCTGTTCAATTGACTTGGTTTCAAAGTGTATCAATGAGTCTTTTAAGTATCCACTAGAGCTGTAAGGTTACAGATTACAGCTCTTAAACTATATGCGATCTCTAATGAAAAAAGGGGGGGAAAAAAGAGAATTGATAAAGTAAGCTAAGGCAGCAAAGTCAGCAAAAAATGCAGAGGCAATCTAATTTCACTCTATAACAGGGTGAGCACATAAATTACTTTTGGTCGGTAAATAATACACCTGGGAAAGTAAGCAACAATGCAAATAATAATCCATTTTTTAATAATTAAATCTTAGCTAGGTCCTCATTTGGTCACAATGATAATTTTTTTACAGAGCTATAAGTATAATCATGGGATTTGTAAAAAAACATATTGCCTTGTTGCTTTTTATGAAAATTAATGCATATCCAGTATTGATCCTGATTTGGTCATGTTAAAACAAGCCTCCTTGGGTAAAATATTCTCAGATCAATAATATGTTGTAATCTCATGTGACACTAATAAAATAACACAAATGACAATTCATTTTTGTTTACTTGTCTCCTCTTTAATGGATTGATAAATTCTGTTAAAAAAAAGGAAAACTATATCTTGGTGCATAGTAGGCATATTTCTAAAACAGTTCTGATTGATTTTTGGAGTAATTTTTGAAGAAACAATCAATCTCTAGAATTCTTTCCTGAAACATATTTTAATGACCGTTGATATATGTTGTGCATATCACAAACATCCAAAACACAGCACTGAAGGTCTTAATCCAGCAAAAACTTTACACTTGCTTTCCCCAAGCATTTTATTCCTCTAAATTTACAAGCAGCTCCAGCAAGGTGCAGCTGATTTCACAGATTTTAAGTTGAGCATATGTGTTTGCAGATTCCAGCCTAAAAGGAGCTGAAATATTACAGAAAACAATTCTGTCATAATTGGTGTTTATCTGTGTGAGATGCCATCTGTATTTATTTCAAATTGCCCCAGATTAAGATTACAGCTATTGCCCTTCCTCAAGTAGATCTGTTTTGCAACCTCTTGGAAAGAGAATAGGAAATGGTGAAAGTACTGTCATGACAGTGCTAAGAACTACATGTATTTACTGAGATAAACAGAGCAACCTTGAAGCCATGCTTCTGCCAAAAACAATATTGCATCTCCCCAGTTATGGGAGAGGGGGAAAGAAAAATAAATTAATTTAATCCACCTGTACAAACTGCTATGAGGAAGTAAGATACCAAGCTGTTGAGATGCTTTTGATTTTTATTGGTTAGGTCAAGTATTTTCACAAGAGCAACCTCAATAATCTCAGCTGATATTTTGATGTACACGTAACAGAGCTAAGAGCTTAGTAAATGGTAGAAAACACTGTCTGAATGGGGAAATGGTGCCAACCTACCTTTTCAGAGTGGAGGTGGATTTGCAGCACCATTCACCAGCTGTGAGGGAGTTCTGCAAGCAGCAAAACCAACAATCTGTAACTGGGATAAAAGGTAGAGCTCCCGTGGCAGTAGTCTGAGTTCCAATGAGGAAAAGTCCACACTGAAACTGAAAATTCAGCTTCTCGTAGTGAGAAAACACTTTTCCTCATCTGGATTTAAATGTTTCTTGAATAGGGAACAAACGTTCTTCACACGTAACCACGATGATGCAATTCTGATTTTTTTTTTTTTTTTTTTTTTTTTTTGAGAAAAAGGATTAAAAAAGCATTTACTGGACCAGTTTGTAAAGTGCCATTGAGCCCAGTAGAAATGTTCACAGATCTGATCTATGAATAAACTTGCAACCATTTGCAGTGACTGCTGTCCGAACACCCAGGTTCCTATTACTCTGTATTTGGGCTGTCCTTATCCCACAGCTCATGAGATTTAGAGGTGACCCAGCTGTACTAAACAGAAAACAAGCAAAACAAAGTAAAGATATAGTTTCTTCTAAACAGAGACTCCTCTTTTTTCTTTAAGCGTTCAATTTATAAATATCTCTTTCTTCATAGGTTTTCTATAGCAGGAGGAATATTGTCAATGCTTGTCAATTTTTAAATAAAAAGGAGCAATTGCTGAAAACAATAACAAATTCGTTATTATTCATAACAAATTCATAGTGCTGCCTTTTTTTAGTTTACTGCTTCTGAAATAATCTAAGAAATTTTTTTTAGTTAATAAAAGCCAAGAAAAATGTTTTGTATGTAAACCATTATCAATTTAACAAATTACACACCCTCAAAATTCCAGTTTAAACCACTTAAATTTTCTGGCTAAACAAGTTCTTGGTGTTGCTCCTCCCTTGTGAAAAGATCTGTTCCAGAGACAGACTGATTTGTATTCTTTCTGATGTCTATAGGTATGCACTGGCTGAAATATCTTCTTACCTCTTCCTGATTCAATTTAAGGGAACAGATTACTTGAATTAACATTACCTATCAAGTCCTTTGCTTTGTTTTTGCCTCAAACAGCCCCTCTTCTAGTCTTAAGCTCCCAGAAATTCCATCCAGCCCCCCAATGTTCATTAAAACAAGCCCTGCCTATTTCATTATTTGTGATCCTGCCATCTCTCCAATGAAACAAAAGGGTAGATTGTCTGCTGCAGGAGACACCTGGTAAGGTGCACAAAGTACAAAGGCTAGAATTCAAAGGAGTTCCCAGTGTATTCAACAAGCAATTACTTCTGCTTGTGATGGGAGACTGTCAGCTTCAAAAACGAGGCATTCTTTGGAAAGATTAGTCCAAATTACATTTTATTACATTGGCCTGCTTGGATGGCCTAAACTTCATCTCGTTCTTATTCTAATGGAATTCAATCAAAGGTATTAATATATTGTTTATGACATGTTTGGAGTTCTTGTGTTATCAGCATACATTCGTGAGAGGAGCTTCAAACAATATCAGATAACAGTGAGCTGGATGTTGGATGTTGTACAGCATAGGGGATTTTATCATCTTGTTGAACCAGTGGCAGTGATTAAATTAAACTGTCTGAACAAAGCATTTGCATGTCAGGCTGTTGAATGGAGGAATGAAAGAGTGACACACTTCAAAGATCAAGGAGAGAGAGAGCTGGAAAACCATACTTACGTAACTTCTTATTTAATATATTAAATAACTGAATCATTGGGTGCCTGGGCTTTTACTAGCAAATAATCAGAACAAAACATTTTATGCATTCTAGCATTAATTCACTACACATGAAGGTCAAGGTGCATACAAAGTTCACATTTCATTGTTAACTTTTCTCATTTCAGTGAGCACCACACTCAATATTACTAGTTTTTCTCTGCCATACTTTCGAAAATATTCCTAAAACTCTGATTTAAACCAATTTCCCTTACAGCTTCGTTTTCATATTTGCAAGGTCCAAAGGCACAGTTCTTACTTCTTTTCTAAAACGAGCAATAACAATATGAAAATTTCACAGGCAGCAGTAGGCCTGTTTGTGGGAATAGAAAGCGTTCATAAAAGCAAGGGCTAAAATATCAAGCCCCCAAGCTCTTGAAATGCAAGGTCATTTATAATTTATATTACTTGAGTGCCAAATTAAAAAAAAAAAAAAAAAGAGAGAGAGAAAATGCTAATATGAAAACACTGAAAACACTGGTTCAAAGAAAATAAAAGACAAAATCTAATTAATGACCTACATGCTATTCTCCCAGAGTGTCTGGTTTCTGAAAATAACATTTGAATATATGAAACCTTTTAATGTGTACAGCATGATTTATGGTATAGCATACAACTTGCTGATATTTTTAGTATGAACTCAGATACTTTCCTTCTACCAAATCTTATGTAAACAAATACTGGCACTATTTCACCAATTACACTGCAATCTGCATAAAAAATGGCTTTCTTCTAAAATCCCGAATAGGAGAGTCCTAGATTTAAAATAAATAGGCTGAACCAAAAAGCAATTTCTGCTACAAGGTTTAAATGAATCTTCATTGAGGATGGATTATTGCCTAGGTATTAATTTTTTTAATATCCATTACTAGCATAAGTCAAATTTTAAGAAACACCAGGATGATCTTCTTTCATTCTATGCAGAACTCAGAATAGGTCTTGACCTTGTTCAGGGTGTTAACATAATATGAATTATAATTTCTTATCAATAACAATTTCATCCCATTACTTTACTTTGCACATTTAAACAAGCTTTAGTGTACGTTCTGCATAAATAAATAAATTCCCTTTATTACAGAAGATTAATTTGTTTTCATGTGCAAAAATGAAAGCATTCTTATTTTTATCAGAGCTGTGACTTAAAAACCATCTTCTTCAAAACTTGTAGTGTTTTTGTTTGATAGTAATATTCTTCTCTCTTGTAGAGCCATAGTACAATGACATCCATTAACATTCAAAACTAAAGAAAGCTTTCAAATTCAAATCCACTTGAGATGGTACAGTAGCAGAAATGGAGCCTGAGGGAAAGAATTTTGAGAATAAACAGAGGACCAGCCCATTAGAATATTCCAGTATGTATATCAGTTTTTATAATTGGCAGTACATATGTGTGCATACATGTTTGTATTTCATTGCAGCTCTATGAATACATCAAGATTTAATATTCATGGCAAACAGGATCAATATTAGATGTTCCAGTCCACTTCAGTCTTTATGCAATAGTACAAAGCAATCTAATTACATAGGATATATTTAAGCATATATGTGTGTGTGAGCTTATTTAAGAAAAAATACACAATAACTTTCCAGAGATACTTGTTTATGTTAGACATTTCAGGAATTTCAACCTATATTATATTCATACTTATATATTCTTATTTTTTTGACCTTCTTCTGTTTTCACCACTAAACAGCAGTGTGTATGAGAAAACTTAATAGCCAAGTAACATGAAATGTTGTACTTGCTCAGAAAATGTAATTGCTTAAATTTCTTTGCAAAATTTAAATATGACTTATTCACTACTTGTGAGGCATGGGCAATCTAACAAAAAAAAACATAATCAATTTACTAAATAACAAGTCTATTTCACTGTTTTCAAAGGTATATTTCAATTTAATTTTTCAGATAATTATACCTAAGTATAAAAATGCTGGCTTTCATATCATGCAAGTTTCTAAAGTTTGCTGAGATGAACAGCATTGTAGCAGAAGGAATTGAAGATGCTCTTCTCTTTCATTTAAGTCCTGCTACAAAGAAGGCCAAAAACAAATGTGTCTCATTTTTCATGCACATATTCATATAAAACAAGGAGAATGTGACCCAGGTTGTATACCAAGTTACTACCTCCCTTTGTGTTACTGTTTTTTTCAATCTATGGACTAGAATCAAAAATACATAGTACTATGTACACAGGTAATATTTTTATTTTGTACAAGCACATGTATATATGCACTGTACTTTGCAGCTTTATTCTTTTGCTCGCCTAATATAGGTGTAATTCACTAGTAAGTATGGAAAAAGCACTGAATAGCCATCATATTATAATAATAGTCGAGAATTTACTTTTGTTTCTTTTAGTTACTATGTGATTTACAGCCACTTTCCAAGTCAGATAGCTTTCAGATATTTGTAGTATAAGCTGCTCAGCCTGTTAACATTTATACGTAAGACCACTGCACTCCGCAGAAGTATTACATGAATAATGGTAGTTGTGCCTTTGAGAATGGAATTCATCTGATCAATAAGAAAAGGCTGTGTCTCATTCAATATAGATAATTAGCAGATTAATATAATTTGATTTATCCATAACAGTAATCTAAAACAAGTCAGACTGTGCCTCAAAATTATGTCTCTCCACCAACAAACAAACATGCTTAAGGCAACTAGCTCCGCAGTAGGCCTCAGTATGGCAAATGTGAAGTTAGACAAGGTGAACATCCAAGATAAATATCTGCAAAGTCAGCTTCTAGCATGGGGGAAACAGGTCTCCACCCCAAAATATTCAAGTGCATGGGAATTCCTCTGTAACTCATAGGGGAAAAATAAACATATTCAAGACAGGAATGTAACCCAAAGAAGGAACAGGACGAACACTTTCATTGGCTATACAGGAGAAAGAATCCACTAACACTCTGAGCAATTTGTTCCTTATCATCAGCATTTCTTAAATAGGATCATTTCAAATAATAATAGTCTATTAATTATATTTTGATCAGTAAAATTCAAATTATTTTCCTGTAGATATAAAATAGAAACAGTTTTGTGCTTCAGTGATATTCACCATGGAATTGTTTCAGTTTCAGGGGAAATGACATTTGGGCTTCATTCCCTACAGTGGAAATAGCAAACAGCAGAGTCCTGTTTGTCTAGTAAAAGCCTCATCTAGAAGAGCACTTTACAACCTGATTTTTTACAACTAGAGAACATATTACTTTACCTAGAATGCCTCAGGAATTCCCTTTCCTAATATCTAGGAATGAATTAATTATTCTTAAGCATGGCTATTAAAATTATTAGCACATCAACATAAAGCAAAGAAAAAGACAATTTAAAGTGTGCAAAAGGAGCAAGGCAATATTTTACTGTCTAAACTGTATGCTTGTGTTAATACTTGTGGTTGGAATCCATCATCATGCATCAGTGCATGCCAGGTCATATAGGAAGGAAGCACTACTCTAACTGGCAGCCATGGCATGGATCAAAAGACCAGAGTGATATGCTGATTTGGTTTAAGATGAATAAGCATGTCAGCTGCAGCATTTTATGTAAAACAGAACTTGTGAAGTTTTACAATCGGGTAGACACCAGAAAGGAATTACAATAATCCACCTTGGAGGTGACAGAAGTACTATATGAATTAGCATTTCAGCTGTGGCCTGAGAAAATATTATCCTTAACCCTGCAACAGCAAGCACATAAATGAGTAAAAAGTGTAGTGAGGATGGCATGTAAATGACTACTAAAGAACACAAAGAGTAAGATGACTAGGATTATCTCTGGTAAAGGATACAGGGAAAAATGCAGCTATGGACAAACAACAGGAGAAATCCACTGAAGTACTTACACGTGGCTTTTATCTCCATAGTATCTGAAACACATTTGTACCTTTACCTGAAGGCCCTTATTCATCAATGCATTTAAACTGGCAATTTGAGATACATCCAGGAGAGCTAGAAAACTATATCCAGTGCCTCATAAGGGAGAGGGTGACTCCTACTACTCACAGCACAGGGCTCCAAGAGATGTAGCTCCTGAAATGCTCCTGAATGCCTAGGTAGTTGTTGTGGCCCCAAAAGAAATTATTCCTCCTTCTCCCGCTTTGCTTCTGACATAATGAGGGATTTTTCTTTTTCATATATAGCTCAATACTGTGTTCTAATAACACTTCTTACTTCTTTGCAGGAGATGTAGCAAAATCATTGGTATATAACTGTCCTGGGTTCAGTAGTGGAAAGTCACACTGACATACAGCAAGCCAGTGAGCTTGAAGTGGCTATGAATAAGCTTACAGAAGCAATTAAAATATTAGTTAATTTAACATTCCATCTTAAACATTTGCACTCTAGGAAACACTTGTACAAGACTGGCAGCATTGGTTAGGCCTCCATCTTCTAGTGAGAGAAATGGCATTCCATGCTATTTACAAAGCAAGTATTCTGGACATGACTTTAAAACCCAAACCTTATGTTAAATGTATATACTAACATTCCTGTACTTTGTTTTATATGAAAAAGGATTTTATGAATGCTGATGTACCAAATAGTTCCTCAGGGAATTATGCTGAGGTGGGAGTCTAATTTATGAGGAATAAGCCATTATAGGAATATAATACATAAAATACAAAGATTATGCATTTTGATAAATATTAATATAATTTCTTTTTGCTTTGCTGGGATAGGTTACACCTGGACAGATGTTTTATGGGGACCTTCTCCATGAAATTGATTATCCTTATTCTATTGAATGCCAACAGACATTTTAATTGAGAAAATACCATCACACATTCAGTGTCAAGTAGTTTAATGGTGTTTAACCAGGTGCTAAATAAGTGTCAAGTACTAGGCTCCACATTTATAATACGTACGTTGCAAAATAAAGATTAGGCAAGAATATTTCACATGTACATAACCATGCATAATGATACTGAGCAGCAAATAGATAAATAAATAAATAAGGCTTAATTATACAGGTTCTAAACAAGTGGAGTTACACTGACAGCTTTACTAACACATGAAAATAATTTTATTGCAACTATGCAATACAAACCCCACAAAAGTCATACGTATAGTTGCAATCTTATTCCCTATATTCCTTCAATTTTTATACTTCATATTAATTTACAAAAATGAGCAGTTTGATAAGTAAAACAGTGTAAGAGCTGTACGAGCTTCATTACACAGCCACATACTTCTACTGTCACTGTCTTTGTCAGTCTGACTTGCTATTCTTCTCTGTGTGTCAGATTTGAAATTGGCTTGTGAACTTTTTTAGAACTTTATCAGAAGCTGCATTACATTAACTTTATCACCTCCCCTTTTCTTCTCAATTCAGATAACAAAACATTATAAATGTCCCCACCTTTCTGTTTGACCCAGAGCAGCAAATAATAGAATGTCTTTCCCATATTTTTGTAGTTCAGCACTCCTTGAATGTCACTAGGCTGCTTAAACTTCTTGCCCTCTAAAAAATGACTCTTACTTCCAACAACATTGTGGATAATTGAAGAATGTCACAGTCTTGGCCAACACTTAGGCTGCCTGGCTCTTGTGAGGTTTGTAACCTGAGAGTATGTTTAGCTAGTTCATAAGCAAAACCTTTGGACTACTATAGTGCCTGTGAGAAAATATTTAGCATATGATAGATTTGGGCTATGCTACTGTAAGGGAAAAAAAAATAAAAACTAAGTATATCTTTCAAGGCCTATTTTTATATAGTCTCCTCCAGACAAAAGAATCAACAAGACACTTACAACAGTGCCATCTGGTGACGCCCATACAGTCAGCCCTAATGACAGGATTTATTTTCACCAGTTCTAAGTTTGTAGCGCAAAAGGTATCCACAATAATTAGAAATGTCTTAGTTCTCATTTTAAACAGGAAAAAACAAATTCATTTCCATACTTGGATACGGTCTAGCATCAGGGATGTGCTCTGATTACTTTCTATATTTATAAACTGCAGTCGAAAGTGTAAGACATAAAAAATTACAGACAATAAAAGTATTAAAATAGAATTACATCATATACTAATACACACATACTTGGAACTACAAAGGAGCTACTTACATACAGTTATGGAAAATAGTGGGATGAAGGAAAACTTAAGCAAAATATCTTTAGCCTAGTGTTATATGTTTAAAAATCTGGGTAAGTGAGAGAAATCTTGAAATGGCACTAATATTTTACCATTCTTTTGACAGGGCAACTGTGATGACCCAGCAAACTTAAAGCCAGTAATCATCACAAAAACCCCAGGGAAAATTAATGGAAAAGTTAATAATCTGATGTGGGATTCAATTAATACAAAAATTAAAGGAATTAATGCAATTAATGACAGTCAACATGGTTTTGTAGAAAATAGGTCTTGTTAAATAAAACTTACTTCATGCTTAATTTGGTTTATAGTCAAATCACCACTCTATCTGTAACTACATACTTTCAGACTTTTGTATGAGTTTTGACTTTAGACAGCCTGACAGCTTATTTTTTTATTATTTTTTTGTTTTTAATTATGGCCTAAACAATCATAGTAAAAACTCCTTTCACAGGATTCAGAAATGGCTAAATCTTCCAAAATTCAGCTCCCAAAAGACATTGTTGAGATTTGATTTAATTAAGGACAGGATATATACATAAGCACACGCTATTGGCTGCATTATATAATGCAAGAGCACACTTGCTATATAAAGCAGGAGCACCCATCCTGACTTTAGCAGGGTGATGCAAGGTTCAGTAGCTGTGCTGATACCTTGTCATGGATAAACTGGAACTAAATGAAAATGTTGTTGCTGACAGTTTGTGGATTACAAAAAGCTGGCAGAGTGGTAAAAGTAAAGACAAGACACAGAAGGAGGGATTTTGACCTGTTCAAAAAGTGGACCTTTTGAACCTGAATTGGTCCACCATACCTTCAAAAAGTAAGGTGGACCAATTCACATAAAATCTACTTTAACACAGACACATGAACAGCTAAACAACCAGGAACAAGTTGGGCCATACTTGAAAAATCAAGTATGTTCTGCAAAACAGTAACTCCAGAAAGGACTTCAGGGATCTCTGAGAAAGCACAGCTCAAAGGAAACCTTGGGTGTGACAGCCGAGCAAAACAGTGAGTAGGGTAGACTGATCTTATCTCCACCCACACCACAGTGAGATCGCTATCAGACAGAAGGGAAGGCAAAACCACCACAGGCTTCAGAGAAGACCAGAATGAGCACTGCAGAAAAGAGGGAAAACACTTTAGAAAAAGGAAAATCCTTTCAGTTTATCAAAAAGAAGATAAAGTGGTGACTTGATTATTATAGCTCCCTCAGGAGAAAATCCCACAGACTAAAGGGTTCTTTAGTTAAGAAGGAAAAAGCATAACAAGCAGCTGTGTACTGAGCTCAAGCCAGATAAATTAAAAGAAATAAGGCACACAAAGTTTAATAGTGGAGATGATTAACTACGGAACAAACCAACAAAGGAAGCAATGGATACACTATCTCTATTAATGTCTTCAACTCAAGAATAAATGTCTTTTTGGATATGCTTTATCTAAACACAAGTTATTGAATTCAATAGGCTGCTGGGTGAAATTCAAAGGCTTGTGAAACACAGGAAGTCAGAGTAGATGATCTAATGGGAATATTTGCAAAGACTAATCTTAGCCTCAGGATACTACTCTCCTTGGGTTACCTCTTCAGTCAATAGAGAGTTTCCTTTAGAAAGCAATTCAGAGACGAAGAGTAACTTTAGTGCTCTGATTTGCCCCTCTCCACTGACTGCAGAAAAAAATAGAGGTTTAAGGATAGTTGAAATCATCTGGGTTTTTCACTAAAACACCACACCCTAAAGGATAAAATGACTATTTTACTAAAGATTTTGGGAAGGGCTTAGTGGGTAAACTGTGGGGAGGATGGGGATGGGGACAGCTCTCTTTTCACTGATTAACCCTTGATAACTTAATCTGATTATGCAGGGGGCTACATCTTGTCCCTGAGAGATTGTCATTTATGGCAGGAGGCTGAATATTAACATGGCACTTCTTTCCCACCCCCTTAAATATCCTACTTCAGGAAACCCTTATCCTCCCTCTAATGTGGTCTCATTTTGGAGACCACAGGCAAGAAACAGATCCAGAAACATCTGACAGAGATGAGCTCCTGGTCAGCAGGCAGGTGGGAGAATTCATCCTGCCCCTTCTTTCTATTTTTGCTATTGGAAATGGCAGGACTTTTCTTAATTCTTACCTAATCTACCACATCTAATAAATGTGGTATTTGATTAAAACTGTGGTGCTCCTGTGGTATTGGTACATCCATTGGTATATCATCAGGGAGGCACCTCTTCCTACACACAGTTAGTCTATGTGATGCCCTTATCTTGATTGTGCCTTCTTGTATTAAATGATTTAGGTTGCTGATTAACTGCCAGAAAGTACATAAACACCAAAAGGGAAAAGCTAAAATGGCTATGAACCACAGAGGGTTGCAGAACTTCCTCTGGTGCACTAACAGTTGTGTACATTTTATTACATTGAACGAAAGGAAAAAGATGACACTACTGATTAGCTATGCTGAAAACCCTCAATTGTGGTTATTTTACTACTGGCATATCCCATATGAGTAAAAGTTAAATGCATAAAATATATGTTAAGCGCCTAAACCTCAGCTCTCTTTTGTGAACCAAGGTCATGCAATCAATAGCATACTTTTTATTCTTCCTCCTAGCTTTAAAATGTCTTAAAAAATAAGTCTAAAGATTAAATTGCACCAATCCTTCATTAAACTAGAAATTGATAATAAAATTGTGTTTTAGAATCCATGCAAAACTAACAGAGGAGTGTTTTACAAAGCTGCAGCAGTGGTAGCAAATGTTTGTCTGCCATCTAGTGGAGTATGCAACCCTTTTCAGTAATATTTATCCTGCTTTTAACTACTGAAAGTTTTTTAAAGAAAAAAATACAGAAGTAAACTCGAAAAGCATGAAGAATAGTGGCACCATGCTCATAAAATTCTTTAACAAAAACTTTAACTGCTGCAAAGACGAAATAGGCAGACCTTTGTACAAAGGTCTGAAACACAAATAAGGTTGTATCAGCTGAGAGAAAGGCTGGGGTAGTGTCCTGGGTTCAGCAGTAGCAGTCAGTTTTCTTCTTCTCAGTAGCTGGTGCAGTGCTGTGTTTCTGACTTTCAGCCTAGGAACAGTGCTGATAACACTGCTGTTTTTAGCTGCTGCTCAGTAATGTTTACTCTGACCAAGGACTTTCTGAGCCTCATGCTCTGCTAGGGAGGAGGGGAAGGCGGAAGGAAGCAGAGACAGGACACCTGACTCAAACTAACCAAAGAGGCATTCCATACCACAGCACGTCATGCCCACTATATAAACTGGGAGCAGTTACCCAGAACGGCAAGATCACTGCGGGGTTCGGGCTGGATGTTGGTGTGGTGAGCCACTGTATTCTCTCCCCTTGCTATTTCTCTTATCATTATTATTATTGGTGGCAGCAGCAGTGGTTTGTGTTATACCTTAGCTACTGGACTGTTCTTATCTCAACCCATGGGAGTTACATTTCTTCGATTCTCCTCCCCATCCCTCCAGGAGCTGAGGGAGGAATTGGGGGAGTGAGTGAGAGACTGTGTGGCTGGGCTTAAACCACAACAGGTAAGGAAAGACCAGTATGTTGAAAGCCAAGCAAAGCTCTGCTTTTTGTTTGGCTTGACATATTTTCCTGGAAAGTTTTTTGAAAAACTTACACCTCTGTGTCACCAAATGTGACTTAGATACCTGGTATCTGACACAGGACAGTAATTACATAAAGCAAATAAAAGTTGTATTTTAGAAGAATGAACGCTATCCCTGATATTTATGTGATATCTCTATACGCGTATGCCATATCATACATATGCCGGTGCATTGGATACCTACACTGCACACTGTGACACTCTAAAGGTATTTTAGGGGTACACAAATACAAAAGTTTTTACACCAGGACACTAAGCAGATTTGGCCATGAAGAATATTGTGTGACTCCAGTTTCTTGGACAGTTGTGCACATATTAGGACCAATTGAAATAATTACATCAAAACCATTTCCAGGAGAAAAACAAGTTGCCAAGAAATTATCTTGGGGAAATATTATAGAAATGACTGCTGAAAAATTGGAAAATATTGAAGCCTAACCCCCTGTAAAACAGAATTAAAATAGAGGTGAGGGGAAAGAGGAAAATGGTGAACCGTGGCAGATATATTTGGGCAGAAAAGCCAGCTCACCAAAGAGAAATGGGAGCACAAGACCTAGAATGACAAATTATAATAACACCATACTAAATGAAAATCTTTAAATCTTTTACTAAACAAAGCTTTAGTAAAAGTATTTTGATTTTTAACTTTAATTCAGTTTTTTTTTAATATTTTGAGAAAGGAAAACAACCTATTTTAACCAGCTTGTTCTCCTATGGGAAAGTTAAAGAATCTGCCCAAACAAAATAATGTTTTTATGTCCTCCATTCGGTCACAGTTCAGATGAACTGTGGGTTCATGCCCTGTATTGCTATTTCACCAACCTCGATAAAACTTCAGAGGGTGCAAGTCAACGCTGAATTTGGCCCAACACTTCTAAAAATGGAATGGCTGCTGCAAAGTCATCTAACCAGAGCAGACAGCAGTGACTAAGACTGGCAGCTTTATAACTGATGTTGTTCTTAACAGTGAAATGCTTAGCCCAAGATAACATGCTAAAAACACAGGCTAGATTATCAGTCTGTGTATGTGCCATAGATATTTTTCTGTGTCCAATGTGAGTGCAAACGTCACAGCACAAAGGAATAAACAGCTGTGCATGTATCTTGCTGAGTTGTTCCTACGCCTTGATTGGTTTCATCTGAACAGTGAACCTAAACAAATCATTCAATTTTAATTAGAAAAGTGCTTTATCTGAAGAGCCTGCATTTTGCTTCAGCTTGTATCCCTCTATATACAATATCCTATACAACTCAGGCTGTATCCTGAGTTCTCTCTAGGAGAATAGCAAGGCTTCTATGTCCTAGGAAATGTTTGTCCAGATACTTTTGCTTGCATCTTCAAAATGTGTAAGACCAGTGTATGATCCTCCTTTAAATCCCTCATTAAGTCTTACATATGCCAGAGCGCTGTATTTGCAAGTGATTAATGTTTTTCCTTAACATTGTTCTTGCAGCATTTATATCTCATGAAGTCTTGACCTTTAAAGGCACGGTGCATATTATTGTAACATCCTGGGGTTTTCACAGCTGTAAATCACAAATAGTAAATAATCACCTGCTGCCGCTCACAATAGACTTTGAGTTCAACACAAGTTCGCTGGTCACAGAAATGAGACTATTTCTCTCTCTTCAGTGAGCTGACCCATCCCCAGATTGTAATTCATCCCATTCACAGTCATCTGCCCCTGTAACATGGCTTGGGAACAAAACCAGAGGGTATACCAAGCGCTTTCCAGGAAGGCAGGAAGAAACATCACAAAGAATGAGTGGGAGCCTAGGGAAGTGGGATGGAGTGACAGCTGATGATTCAACTCCTTCATGTGGTGTCTTCACAAGTTGTGCCAATGGGTAGTGATGGCAGAAGGGGTTGGCAGCCTCGTTGTCTTACCACTGCCAGCTTCAAGGCCAAAGAAACATATAACAATCAAAAATGTTTTAGCAGGGCCACCCCAGGTTCCCCTTGCTGGGCCCGCCCACACCTCCCTGGCTGGGGTAGTGAGACAGGCCTGAGGAGCCAGGCCCTGCCCTGATGCCCCATGCCCTCAAGGAGTCCTGGGCCCACACAGTACCCTGACACAGCTTCAGCATTGTGGAGAGTGTTTAATAAATTACCACCTAACTCACAGTCTCTTGTTAAAGGAATTGAACCTGTGGGTGCGAGTAGGGCAATATGACAGTCTGTTAACTGTATTCTCTCCTGTATCTCCTGTCCATTAAAGAAGATAATTTTTACTTGCTATTATCTTCAAAGACACCCATTTTGGATCTAGTGTACAAATAAAATAACCAAATGAAATCAAGTTGGGATGTCCCTCAGCCTCTTCACCCTCTCATGGCTCCCTTCCCTGCCCAGGGGTTCTCCTGGCTGCTCCCTTGGGAACTACAGCATGGCCAAGTGCCGCCTCCTTCACTCCCACATTTTCCATCTCCTTTACTAAAGTTCCATTTGAGCAATAAGACCCCTGCTCGCCCATGCAATGACAGTATTGAGCTCTTTCAGAGATACATTTTCATGAGCTGCTCTTTCTTCACAAGAATCTGAGGTGAGAAAACAGGAATATTTATGAAGTGATAATAAAAGTGCCGGGACTCAATATATTCCAGATTGCTAGTTCAGATAATTAATAGTTGCGTTGTTTGGGGTTTTCTTATCAGGTAATGTTTAAATGTCTCAGAAACCAAGCTTCCATTTATCTGACAAAAACATTACTGATACTCATCCTGAATATTCTTAATTTTCTTCATGTTACTTAGAGCTGTTTCACGCCGCCCTACATGGACTCTGCAGGCAGAAAGAGCTGCTACAACTAGCATGTCTGACATCCTGCAGAGAGGCATTAGAGACATTTTGCTAGAAACTGGATTAAATCATGACTTTTAGAAGTATTCTTAATTTCATTTTAACAAAGTAAGCACTAGCCAGTTTGCCATTTCCCTAGTATGCCAATAAGTTTACTTCACTCCTGGGAAGTTGTGCCTTATTTTTAAGGTATGATTTGTCCAATGGATCTAGAATGTTTTCTCTGTCAGGGCAAAAAGATGCAGCCACAAGACTTCCTTCTATGTTCAAGGCCATATCCATGGTCATTATGTCTCTTCTTAACTTCTCTTTGAGAGCCTGCACACTCATAAATTCTTTCAGACCTCATTAGGCTTATTTTCCAGTTCCAAAACAGGTTTATGGCTTTCATTTTTTTTCCTCCTGTCTCTAAAACCTTCTTTAAGTATAAATAGCGGGCCTGGAAGCAGTGATCAGATAGCACTATGGTTTTACTTCACTGTTTCTACCCAATAAACTTATTTTCTGTATCTAACAAGAACTCCTCCTACAACTTCATGAAATCCTCACAGTAAAGTAACTGTTCGTGATGCTTTAAAAATCCTTCTCAGTCTACCATTTTTGAAGAACTGAGATTTTTGGGTTTTACATTTTTAAAGCTTGGGTTTTTTTTTCAATCTTACTCCCACGGTAACAAGAGAGCAAAAACAGAGCCAACATAGTACACTTGTTTTTACTAAGTGATGCTAATGGTGTGTTTCAAGTGAAAATTGTGCTGCATAAATTGAAGCATACTGCACCAACATCTCACATATAAACCCCTAAATAAGAAAAAATTAGCCCACTGACATTTCCACCAAGCAATGTTCAAATGGAACTCAGTACATTTTTTTGGTCTCATTCTTTGCCCATAAAATCCCAAGTTCACTGGTTCACTGTTTACAAGCGCTGATGCTGGGTGACTGATCTTCAGTTCTGTTATCAATTTTGCCTTGCTTTTCAAATGGCTGAAATTAATTTGTCATACCTTTGTCTTTGGAAATTGGTTTTCCAAATTGTAATTAAAAGTGGTATTTGTAGTTCACAGAGGTGAATCTCCACTACTAAAGGCATGCCTAAGTCCCTAGTTCAGATCATGCATAGTAATGCAAAGTCCCACTGCTTGGCATTAGTTCTCTTTAAAGCAGGCTGACTGCAGACATACTACATAGCATGTTGTCATGGGTGACCACCGATTCTTATTGTCATTATTTTGTGCTTTTTTTTTAACATAATGTCTAGTCAAATAATGAGGGCTGCAGGATTTCTATAGCATGAAAGTATAAACATGCAAAAGTACATTTTCCAGCCAGAGACCAGTAACAAGTGGTGTCCCTTAGGGATTGGTGTTGGGGCTGGTCTTGTTCAACATCTTTGTTGGTGACATGGACAGTGGGATTGAGTGTGCCCTCAGAAAGTTTGCCAATGACACCAAGCTGTGTGGTTCACTTGATATGCTGGAGGGAAGGAATGCCATCCAGAAGGACCTTGACATGCTTGTGAGGTGGGCTGATGCCAACCTGATGAAGTTTAACCATGCCAAGTGCAAGG
>WYDI02021340.1:0-32147 GCA_009867235.2 Psittacus erithacus | reverse complement strand
GAAGCCGGCTCATGTTCATTTTCTCATCGACCAACACCCCCAAGTCCTTCTCCACCGAGCTGCTCTGAATCTCTTCTCTGCCCAACCTGGAGCTGTGCCAAATATTCATTGTTAATAATGGATGACTCAAACAAAGCATCTCAGAAATTAGGAACAACCAACTTATAAGAAAATGTGGAACACTTAGCTAGACTTGTCTTTTTTAAGAGTGACCTGGATAAAAATGGAAGTGGGCAAAGACTTCTTTGCCAGTATACATACATTGGGAAATGCAGTATGTGTTTAGTTCTTTATTTTTATTTGAGAATTGCCTAATAACTTCAAGAACTCATTAAGCAATATGCTTCACTAGCTCCCTGATAATCCAAGGTATCATTTTTACTATGAAATCTGTGAACTTGGGATAAAAGCACAGTATAATCACTTAAAGCTATGTTTACAATGCAATAAATTATTTAAACAAAAAATAACTCCAAGTTGGAGAAAAATATAGATCTAGGGGTGTAAAAAAACTAAGTTTAATGAAAACCAAGATAAAAACTTGTATTCTTTCAGTCACTATTCATATAGTTTGTAATCTACCAGAGAAATAGTTTACAGTCCATTTAAAATCACTGGAGCCGCCTTCCCAGAGATGTATTATGCTAGACACCTAATTCAGCATACAGTGAATCTCAGCAACTCAGAGTTCAAGTGGGGCCAAAATGTTGCTGAACTGGACTCTGGGACAATTCGCTGCAATAATGAACGTAAAGGAAACATTTCCATGCAGTCATGATTTGGCAGTTCATAATTTGAATGAATTTATCACCTTATAGCCTCATCTCTTTATTAGCTGTAGGAAAGCAAGAAATTCAAAACTTTGTTGCAGCATACTGTATTCTGACTGCTCCACAGAGAATGGACATTGTTAGATGTCTTGCATGAACTTGCTTCTTCAAAAGCAAATCGAAATTAAAAGCAATTTCTATTCCTTTATTAGAGGTGATTGTCTCCTCACAATAGCTTCCACATCAACTACAAATTCAGTGCTGCACTCTCTTTCAGGTACGTAGCTTAGTATGATCTAGTGAACTAAGTCAATCAGGAAATAAACATTGTTGCCTTTAAAGAAAGTGGAAATTTATTACTGCTTTTTAGTTCAGCAACACAGATTGCTAAATCTACTTGTCACAGCCACAACACAAATTATGCGCTGCAGATCACCATTAGTCCAAGGAGACATCTGGCAAACAGTTCTTCCTTAGTATATAAACATTTTCTTATTTATCTTTTTATCTCCCTACACCACCCCGAGTCTTATTTAAGCATCTTTGAGGAAAAAGCATTGTGATGTTTTCTGCACCTTTTTTCTCAGAACATTTTGGACGTTTTTGCTCACAAAAATGTGGGGGATATTCATAGATGATGTTATGAAGTGAGATGTATAGTCAAGGAAATAACTTCCTTACCTAGACTTCCAGTATGACATGCACACAGCATGGCAGTCAACAACAGGCTTAAGTCTTATGCGTGTGATTGGGAATAAATCTATAGACAATGAAAGCTGATGGAGGTTTCTCATCTCCCCTAATCCTAAAGAAGGGATGAACAGGAAGGTTGTTTAGTCGAGGTAAAATCGTAATTTTAACAAGTTATATTAAATAGTAAGAAGGCAAGTATAACTGGCAGCCTTTGTACTTTGCCAGGTCTAATAAAATGCACTTACCATTTCTATCCACATATATGCAAAATGTGTTAATTATAGATGCAATAACATTTAATAATATAATAATAGTATTATTATAATATATTTATATATTATATAATAACATAATAAAATAATATTTTATTTAGGATATGTATCTGTAAGTAAATTTAAAGATTCATATTCACAGATAGTTTTCTCAGAGACGTCCCATTCTGCAAGGTTTTGCACAAACTTGTAACAAGAGACTGATTATGCCATAGGGAGATAAGATTTTAAACAAAAAAAAACCCAGACTGTGTCAAAGACACAGTGACTTCCCTCTTATCCTTCAGCATAGCAGAAGCAGGCCTCAGAATAGCACCCAGGACATACGGAAGGATGTATTTCAGTAGCTCTAAATACATCTATCGCAGGTTTTTCTAAATACATCTTCTCAAGGCTTTTCTTTCCCCATTTGCATCTACTATGGCATTCATTGTTTAATACATTGGAGAAGATTAAGAGCTTTCCTGGAGTTACCAGGGTGGCTTTATGTCTGGATTGATTTAGTTCATTTAAGTGATGCCTACAATACAAGAAAGAAACCATTTAGCCCGAAAACAAGAATATTAAATAATATTGGTACAGGAGATTTAAGGTGACAGACTGTAACAACAAGCTTTGCTATCTAATATCCTTCTATTTATCTAGTCTTTACCATAACATACCAAGGCACTATTGCAACCCAAATGAAAATCTCTTGGAGTCACTCAGCAGTGGGTAGAGTATTATTGCTTTGTTGAAGCTTCCAGACAAGGTCAAAATTAAATATGAAATCTAAAAATGAAAATCAGTCCTTTTTTTCTCTCTCTGTGCAACAGATGAAAACCATGCTAGATAGAGCATTTTTTGCCGATCCATTCAGCCAAGTCTTCAGTCACACTGAGATCTATGACCAAATTTGAAATCCAATGCAGCATTCAGGTGAGAATTTTCCATACTTAAGGAGGGTATTAGATAAGTTTGTCAGCATGCAGGAATAAAACACATTTAGAAGCTGTTCCTTAACTACAAAATTACTTATGTTTTCCTTACACCTTTGCTTTTACTGGAAAGTACAAAGGCTATTAGAAGCAATTTTCATCTGAGCATCAAGATCTCAATTTCTTACTTTCATACTTATCTTTCATGGAACTTAGTCTGATGCTTTATTTTAATTTGAAAAAGCAAGTAATTTTGCCTACTTTTTATAATTGGATTATTTTAGCTATGCCATCGGAGAGATTTTATTTTCCAGAGAGTAAATGTTTAATTTACCTGCGGCACGATTTAATTTCTTATAAATCCTAGAGGATCTAGTGCTTTTATGACTCCTATCCAAAGAAGATACATCAGTCAGTGTGGCATCACTAACTAGACTATGATATTTTCAAAAAAGATTATTAGTGGTCAGGGAAATCAAATGCTCTCTATCTTTTTGAGAGCACCCCACCTTCTATTAGGAGTATCATTAGGTTTATTAAATGGCTTCTCCAAACTTTTGACGTGAAGAATGTCCTTCATTAAGAAAGGGTTACAGTGTCGTTTATCAAAGGAAGCGCAGTCTTGTAGATTATATGATAAAAATTGCATGTGATTTGACCATGTTGAATGATCAGAATCTTCCTTGGTGTAAAGATGTGACTTTTTCTATAACTTAGAAATATTCCATTCACAGGCAAAGATTAGCAGTTGGATTCAGCAGTGATGCAATAGCTTTATGTTGGCATACACCAGCAAACAGAAATGGTGTCTCTACTCCTAGGAAGTGTATCATATAGTAAACAAAAATGTTCCCTTTAAGGAAATTTGCATGAAATTTCAGTAAAGCTGAGATTTGGCTGGCAATGTTTCTTTTTGAAGAGGCAACTACTGCTTCTAATGAGGTTTATACAAAAGTGGCTTTTTAAGCACTGGAAGCAAACCTAGTAATTTTCAAGTTTAGCCAAAGTTTTCTTAACATAAAATGTATAATTGTTTTGGAGACTTAGTGGTCAGCATGTGAAAATGCTTTATAGTTTCTCTTCCAAAATTTGCTCTGCGTCATACTGGAAGATCCCATAAGGGCAGAAGGGAATTAAACCATGTTTCCAAACTCAAGATGAGCACTTGCATTATCAAACTAGCAACCTCACCCTCAAAATCAACTTTCTTCAGGGACATTCATCTCAGTAACTTTAGCAACTGGAAATAAGGGCGTCTTCATTTGATATAGTTACTGTGGGCTTCTTGAGGAGAGGAGGAGAATCAAAATGCTTTAAAAAACATCATTCATTTGAGCCATTTTGCACATTTCTATTGGGATAAGTGAAAACACATTCTGCAAGCGCTCATTTTTCCTCCATTGATTGTAAAGTAGTTCTACTGATTGCAGTTCTTCCAAGCTGAATAAACATCTAACAACAGATGCCTGCATTTTCCCTTAGGATTTACAGGAGGAGCGTCAACCTTTTCTCATTCTCATTCAGTATTTGTTTGGTAGCAGGGCAGGTTTGCAATACCATTTGCATAAATTCATATCTCACTTTCTCACTTGCAGGTTTGTAATTTACAGAATGTGTTGGAAAATTCTCAGCAGACAAATCCAGGCAAAGACTTGATGGGCGTCCCTGTTCACATTCAAAAAACCAGTCTTGCAACATCTTATGCACATAGCTCAATCTTTACATTTCCAGTAATGTTGCAGGAAGAAGGAAAGAAACAGCAGGAAGCCAAATCTAAATTCCTTGCATATCTTAATGCAGTTAAGTAATCTGGATATTTAAGTCATTTTCCATGTAAATACAGATAATAACGAAGTAGGTGCAACAGAAGGAATGCAGAAAGCAGGGGTAGATCTAAGTCTCAATTGTTTGGTTCGGTCAAAAATACGGAATCCTTTTCAAGATGGCATGAAATCAGGAGGTCACTATTAGGTAAGCCCTGGGTTTCCTCACGGAGACCAGGTAGTCATAAAGAATGATGCTTTTCCCCTGAATTACACATCTTTCCATTTCACTCAAAATATCCCCCATCAAACCCTATCTTTTAAATGAATTCATTGTTGCCGGCTTTGATTTCTGCATGCTGAAGTTTTTGTTTTAATTTTGCTTCTCTCTAGAGCACAAAATCTCTTATTCTTCCCCCAGTTAACAAGAAGTGGCTTTGAAACAAGTGCACAAAAAAGTGCCAGGCTATTGAAAAAGAGCAGCTAAAATGCAAAAGTTCTGCAAAGAAGGATCTCTGATAATAGAAACAGGCACTGCAGGCGATTAAAAGCTGAAAGCACCTGGGAAAAAGCAAATTAACTGAGCTTCTGGAGTGAACAGACGTGCTCTTTAGAGTTTAGAAATATGATTTCCCCCTTCTTACTCCCTAATGAAACACAGAGGCAGGACCCTAACAGCCTACTTTATTTTTCACATATTTTGTTTGGAGGTACAATTGCTTCTTTCTGTGGTTTATATTGAAGATATCCAAAGCCTTATCCAGAAAAGACAGACTGTTTTGAATACCCTGGACATGGTTATGACTAACACTCAAGAGAAAATAATTCATATTTTACAATCATTTTGATTGATTATAAATAAAATGCAATTATTAGAGAGAGCAAACAAAAGTGGAGAATTACATTAACTAGGGAAAATATTTTCACTGTCTGCTCAGTGAATATTGTTATCAGTTTCATCAACAGAAGGATTTTAGCCAGCTCATCTTCTGTAAGCCTTATAGCAAATGCTGATCTGACACCAAGGAAAAAAATGATGGAACTTTTCAGCCTGAAGGTGGAGACTTCTTATAATACTGCCTTTATTATTGTCTTCAGTTAAGCTTGAGCAATTCACTATGTAGTACAAGCTTAGACCAAAAGGTCGTGTTAACTTCCAGATCTTATTAGCCTATATTTGCAAAGAGAGAAGAGTGAACACTCAAGAAAGTTAAAAGTTTTTAAAGCTAAGCTAAGTCAAGGTTATATGTCCAGTAAAGAACACTTTGAAATAAGCTTATACTTTACTATTTTCAGCCTACCAATATAAATCACAGCAGTTGTTCTGAAAAGGACCTGGAAGTCCTGGAAGACAGAAGGTTAATTATGAGACAGCCCTGTGCCCTGACAGTGGTGATGGCCAGCATAATCCTGGGCTGTAGCAGCAGGAACATGGAGATTGACTCTTCACCTCTTACTAGCACTTGTTAGACTACAGAAAGATTGCATCCAGCTTTGGTACTGCAGTACTAAAAGGGTGGTGATAAGCAACAAAAAGACTGTGGGGGACTGGAGCATTTGCAGCTGTGAGGATAGAGACCACTGGTTTTATTGAGCCAGGGGGCACCTAACAGCAACCCCCCAATATCTATGGGGAGGATATCAAGGAGACAGATCCAGGTTCTTCATCATGGTGTATAATGATTTCAGAGTATGCAGATTTCAGAGTAACATTATCTAAGTGTGCCTTTTCTTCAGCTTTTCCACACAAGGAAGCTTTTGTTTTGTATTCCATTTTTTTAGGCATTACACATGGCTACATGGCGATATTATCAATATACATAAAACTATATGAAAGTTGTTTCTTTTCAATTCACTTGTTCAAAACTTTCTGGAATATTGTGTGGCAGAACAGTTACGTTAATATCAGGTTAGATATGCTATGTTGGCATGTGGCATCCATAAAGTCAGCACAAGTTTTCAACTATTTTCCCCCAATGTTTCATAATAAAGAATATTCTTTTGTTTCAGATTCTCATGAGGTCATAAAAAAATAAAAAGACTCATGGTCTTTATGAAAAGACAATAAAATGTGACTGGGAAGCTTTAAAATTCACTATTTTTTGGCAGCTTTTCTTCCATTTACAACCAGCTCAATGCATCACTTCTGAAGATGACATTTGTTTTTTCCTCACCAAACAAAACCAGAAAGCTCCAAGCACCTTGATCATAAATTCATTTTTCTCTTTATCTTGAATTCCACTTGAAACTTTGCTGTCTGACAGTTGCATCTCCCTCATTACCAATGATTTTGTGGTATCGCTTTACAGCTGACTTTGTTCTGACACATAAGATCAGAAAAGCCTGAGCCTAAATGCCTAAGTCATAAATTTTAACTGTCCTTCAGTTTAAATGCTTCCTGAAGACTGTTCTCCATTCGGTGATTTGTACATGCCTTCCCCCTCCCTTTCCCCACTGCTATTACATTGCCCTCTAGAAATGCTGACAAAGATTGGCTGCGTGAGTTCACCCTGTGTCAGCCTTTCATACTGTTCCAAGTTGAAATGTTTCTATTGTCATTACCAAGAAAGATTCAACATATGTAGATGCATATTCTACACATTATTATGCTTCCAGCAGCCAAATCATCCCCTTTGTCATGCTGTCAATGGTTTTTCAAGGCCGGTAGAAAGCACTAGTCTTTGTAAGGCCCAACTCAACATGTGTGACATAGAGGGGTAGGAAATGCACTTACTAGGGTGTCAGTAGGCAGCTGTTGACCTCCAAACGCTGTATGGAGCAGGGAGAAAGGATCCCCAAACCCAAGAAGGTTCATGGTTTCTAAGGATCCATTGGTCAAGCAAACTGTATAAGCAGGGTTATTATGGTGAACCTATGCAGAAGATGGATCTAGAGCAAAAGGCAGCTGCTTCTGACTGGGTAGTCTCATGGCAAGAACCAAGTGTATTAAGGATCAATATTTGCTATCATTACTGTCCCAGGGAAGTGGTGGACACCCCAGTGTTGGGCACTTTAAAGATTTGGCTGGACAGGGTGTTACATTCAGTCTAGGTCATGCTTTGCCAGGAAAGGGTGGACCAGATGATCCTTGAAGTCCCTTCTTACCCAGTGTTCTGTGATTCTGAGATTCCATGATTTTAAGATTCTATGATTCTATCATTCTTGGAGAAGGATTAATCCAGTGTTAGACCTCTGTGGAGGTTCCTTAACTCACTGACATACGTCACTTGTAGTGGGAAGTGCAGTCTAGTGCATTCTTGATCTTGTCTGCTGTGAGTTTAATTTATACCAGCACAATAATAAATTAAACACAGGGCAAAATAAATGCAACAATCACAAGCTACTTTGTGAAGTAATAAGGTAGGGACAGCTAGAGACACGTACAGGAATGATGGGGTAATGGGAATATTTGAGAGAGGGGTGTTTAGACAATGAAGAGATTCAGGAAAAAAGATCGGAGCAAGAATAGTAAAGGTCAACAGTATGGAGAGCAGGGATTAAGTGACATGTGAGACAATCAGAGATGGGGTTCAAACAGGTTTGTCCCCATGGCAGGTGGGTTGGAACTGGATGATCTTAAGGTCCTTTCCAACCCAAACCATTCTATGATTCTGTGAGATCAACAAAAAATGAATAGAAAAGGAGGACAAGGAGAGGCAAGTAAAGAGAAATGGTGAGTGAAGCCATAGCTCAGATATAGTAACACTTATCCGCCTTTGCGAAATTTTTTTTGCAGGCTGGAGAAATGCAGTCTGAAATGCAGAAATGGCATCCCAGCTGCCTAGTAGGAGTAGTGCTAATATGAATATTATAACTATTTGTGATGTGGTAGCAGGCAAGAACATCACTGAGAATCTGATACTGTGAATAGTGCAGATAAAATAACAAAACAGGCACTACTGCCATTGGTAGCTCCTGACTGGCCCAGATGCAGCAGTCACCAAAATAACATAACAAATAAAACTAGCAGAACTGAGCAGGAAAGCAGCAGTCACAGCTACTGACTGGTCCAGTGACTCAGAATCTAATTCTGCTCACTCTAGAAAACTTTCACAGGGAAGTGTATAAATGGACATGGTGTTTCCTTATCCCTATTGCTTTGCAGAGAGTGTCATTCTACTGGGCTAGCTCCCCATCTCCTACTCCTCATAGGCCTACAGACTCTCTGCAAATTATTTCTATTTGCCCTATTAATAATTTCTGACCCACAATTGAAAAGAGCAAGAACTTTTGACAACTCTGGAACAACACAGATAACTTCCCAAGCAGGTCCTGCCCTGCAGTCTCTCACATGGATTTCTTCACCCTATGAAGTTCTCATGGTGCTACAAGCTACAGGAAAGTAATTTCCTACAACAGGAAATACAGGAAAAAAAGGGCCCTTATACTCCTGCAAGAATAGAAATGAATGACATGAATGACACTTTCAGCCCCATGCAAAAACTCTTATGTTTGCATATAGATGAAGTTGGTAAATTTTTGCATAAGCCAAGTTCATGTAGAAATAGTATGAAATATTGACAAGTTTTAGAGCATTCTACTTTTAATTTAAGAAAAAGGTCATTTTTCCCCAAAATACAGCAATTGAAATCATATAGGAGAAGAAATATCCCCTTTGGACACTGCAAACAAGATTCCTCTACTCACTCATGTTATTAGCCATTAAAAGCAATAAACTAAAATCAAGCAGTACTTTACAAGAGGGAGATACTGCTTCTGTAGTCACATAATGTACCATTTAAGACAACTAATTCTTACCACTGCTTATCATATTGCAGCTGAACAAATGATCTGCGTGCCTGAAGTTACAACCAAGCACATTAGCCTTAGACCTCGTCTTGCCTCAGAGAACCTTCTTCATTTCCTCTAAAAAGCAGAGAAACCTTTCAAGGACACTTGGGCTTATAATGCCACTTTCCATTGTAAAGTTAGCTGCATGAAAACTGTTTTTTCTAGGGGGAATTGAATGCTTTTTTGGCTCTTTTCAATGATCTGGTATCATCTAAACCTCATGGACATCCATAGGTTTTCTTTCAAAAAGTGCATTAATGCACATTCTCAACTGATGTAAAGTGAAAGTTTGAATGTCAAGGTTTGCCGCTTGTAGGGATGGTCAAGTAGGCTTCATTTCTGTCAAATACACTATCTAATGTCTAAATACACTATTTCCTGACTAAATATTTACAGGGCGTTTATCACCATAAATCTGCAACAACTAGCTGCCTGGTTTACATATCCAGAAACACAAGTCTGAAATTTCCAGTGACATGAAGCACTGCTTTTGGTGAATTTCTTAGGTATCATACAGTGATCTATCCTTATTCAAAACTTACACAGGTCTAACTTCTTCATTTGACAATTAAAGCAATTTAGGAGGTTTTCAGGATATAGAATCGCAGAAGCTCAGAATGGTTTGGGTTGGAAATGACCTTAAGATCATCCAGTTCCAATCCGTCTGCCATAGGCACGGACATATCCTATTAGACCATGTTGCTCAAAGCCACTGGTTCATCCTGGCCTTGAACACTGCCCGGGATGGAGCATTCACCACTTCCTTGGGTAACCCATTCCAGTGCCTCACGGCTCTCACAGTAAAGAATTTTCTCCTTGTATCTGGCCTAAATCTCCCCTTTTAAGTTTGAAGCCATTGCCTCTTGTCCTAAATGTGGTGATATAAATAGACATCCCAGTTAGGCATAAAGCCATGTGACAGAAAGGATTCTGTGATGAATGAAAAGGCATATATTTGATGTGGACTATTGTGCCGCACTTAAAAAGTGACAGAATAGGAACTTGCCAAGAGAGTGATGCAGAAGGTTAACTTTTCCTGGTGAAAAGTTACATAAGAAAAGCTGCTGCAAGACAAAATGTGGGTAGTTCTTTGAAATAAGAGGCCAGATATTAGCAAGTTTGTACTAAAATGAAGAACGAAAATATGAGCTCTCATCCATTCCTTACTATTAAGACCTGAGATTACTTGCCTAAATTACTATCATGCATGTCTCATGCTTCTTCTAGAGACAAGAAGAAACAAGCACCTCCAGGACTGATTCAATCCATTGCTTCTAGAGACAAGAAGAAACAAGCACCTCCAGGACTGATTCAATCCATTGTTTCTAGAGACAAGAAAAAACAAGCACCTCCAGGACTGATTCAGTCCATTGCTCTTCACAGCTATGGGTAAGCGGGGTCTCAGGTCTCACTTGGGTCACAGGAAAAATGTTTTCATGTTTGGAGAATCTTCCTGTGCTGTTGTTGAAGGAGGATGAAAAGCAGATGGTCGTAAAAGGTAAAATTTCCTCACCTGACCATGCAGTATACTCTTGGCAGCTTGGATTATTACTCCAGAATCTGGCATTTCACCTCATCTGATGTAATTTCTAAATAGATGTCTAGGACTGGAAAAATCCTCATTTCACTATTTGTATGTCACCTTATCCCAAGTGAGATGGCTCAATTAAATGTCTAGTACAGTAAATGTTATTCAAGAGGCAGAAAATGTGAGATATGTTCTTTGTTAAACCACATAAAAACCTAAGTTTGTTTCTAAAGACAGAAATTCAGTGATATCAAAACCCCATTGTGTTTAGCTTTTCAAACACATGGGTACTTATTACTCACCTTTGTGAATTTACATAATATAGGGCTTCCTAATTGCTTCCCTAAACTCAAGAGATGGGTGCAAGGATATAACCTAAGGCACACTGTTAACACCATAGGGGCCAAACAGAGCATCGCAGTAAAATGTAGGCAGTGGTATTTACATTCACTCCTCCTAATTTAACCTCAGTAATAGAGTATGTTGACACCTTTCAAAAATTCAGGCAACCAGGGCTTGCCCTACATTTCTGTGTATGCTTTGGAAATAAGCACTGAAATATGAAGATGCTGTCCCCCATACAAAAGAAATAATCACCTGATTCATCCAGTGGCACAGTTCCCTGTTTAGAAGAAAGCTCTAAGGTAAAGTACTGATGTCTTTCATCAAAGCAAATTCCCATGGAAATCAAGGGAAATTCTGCAAGATGAAGGACTAAATAAAAAACTCAGGTTCCGACCCCTACTGCGTGTAACTTGTGATTTAGGTACTGTTTCTACCAAAATGCTGCACTTCATGGATCCTTTGATTCAGTACCGCGTGCCATCTTATTCTAATTATTTTAAGGAGTGATCTGTGTAATGTTAACATGATGAACTTAAATGGGGAAAAACACTGGATGTCCGCCAAGAATTTGAAGAGATAAGCACTCATTTTCAGAAGTGCTTAGCAGCAACTGGAAGCTTTTTAAGTCTTCCTCAAGGACCATGTGTACCCTGGCTTAAATACTGGGAAGGAGTGGAGCAGGGCTAAAAGGTAAAAGGTTCATTCTCATCAGAATATGCTCTACATGAGGAAAATGTCCAAAGGTCTCAAGGTGACTTAGGACATGTCTGACAATTTCCTCCTTACATCTCGGACATCTGCTGTTTTAATCAGACCTTTTGGCTTCTCAGAGGGGTTCAGTTCAGCAGAAATGAAATGAACTTACAGAGAAATGTATCCAGTTACTTGGAAGTAGTTTCTAACTACTCCTCTGTTTCCATCAGATCACATATATAAAGTCTTCGAAAGTCACGTTGTGTGTATTCATTTCTGTACAATACACCTAAATCTTGCTGGCAGGGCCTGAGTACCCAGAGGTCGTCTGGAAATGTTATTCTGGAAAGAAAGTTATCTCAGTGTTTTTCCTTTCATTACTTTGGAAGATTTTTTTGTTACTATGAGCATTGTTCTGCATCTTTCTACCTCTAAGTATCTTTTTCTTTCCTCTGAAGGATCTAGTACTACACGTAGTATTGGCTGGTGTTGAAGAAAGGTTGCTAGAGTTGGCCATGAGTCTGATCCAGTCTGGCACTTTCTGTGATTCTACCAAAAAAATAAGGATATATTTAAAAACCTGGCTGTTGGGTTCATCTCCTATCACACTGTGCCATTTTTAGATGCATATGAGTATTACAAGAGCACTTTTCTCACTACTGGTCATCACTGAGGTTTTAGACCGTGCCATGCAACTTCACTTTTTTGTTGGTTTGCTGGGAGGAGCGGGGGGTGGGAAGTTTGGGTTGTTTGAGGAGGGTTTTTAAGTTGAAATTTAGAAAATATAGGAAATTTTAATATTCATAGGGGTTTATTTTTACAAAACAGAGAAAAAAACCCAAAATGTTGTATTAGGACAACTTGTTCCCTTTTGAATAAGTTAAGAAAGTGCTCTTTTGAAAATCTTGAGATGTACTGTCTGTATAAAAAAATACATTATATAATACATGTAAGCCTATATTTCCTTTGATTCTTTTTAGACTTAAAAAGGGAACATCTTATATAACATATATATCTGCAGAAGTAGATTATCCAGGTTTTTTTTCATAGGCTGTTTGGAGGAGAGCTCCCTTTTCATCATAATTATATACTGAAAAACTGGAACACTGCATGATTAAAAACATTTCTTTCTTTTTTTTTAATGAAATTATTTCTCCCCAGATGCTAAGCACAAGTTGATCTGTATATACAGATTTTTCCATAGATCATCTTTAGCTATCTATGTATGGATTCCATATGAGTGCTCTAGCCAGGAAGAACATTCTGATCAGAGGTATGTGGTAAAGGACGGCTTCAGAATTAAATGTGTCAAGACTGAATCTTCTTACTCATTTTCTAAATGACATTAGTGAAGATTGTCTTGCTATTCTATAGGTTAGAATATTTTAAATTTAAATCTCACTGCCTCTTCTGGATAACTAAAAGCTGATTACAATCTAGAGAGTGCACTTCCTTAATAAAAATTCAAGTGCATGAAGCACCAGCTTGTTTTTTAAAATAGGACAAAAAACAGTTGATGTTTTTGTCCTGTTTTAAAACTATATGAGCTATATAATTCTTCAACATAACACATTCTTGTGAGGATTATTAGACAGCTAATGGCACTGATTTTTAGTCTTCTTTTGATAAGGGAAATCTCTTACCTCATAGCAATAAGTAACTTAAGGGAGTTTATAATTTTCTACTGCGTTATTAATGGTTTGTACTGAGTTAGGACTTAGAAAACTCAGTCAGAGACTCAGATTTGTTTTGCCAGATACGTTACAAAAAAGAGAATGAAACATAGACTGCATTCACAACAGCTTGTGGTACAAGAACAAGCCTTGTTCTCACGTTTTCATGTTCTTACTGTACTGTATCCATGACAGCTTGTGGTACAAGCATTGTTCTCATATATTTTCATCTTCTTACTGTTCTATGTACAAATTATTTCTCATATAATTGGATATTTTTGGTCATAAGTTTATTGAAGAGAAATTGATTATGAATTGGAAGAACTGTGAAAACAAGTATGTTGAATTTGTTTCCAGTGAGTGCTATCCTAGATAGACAAAGATTTCATATGTTGTTTAACTTCAAATACAGATAAAATATTATCTTACCAAAAAGTAATGAACATGTAACAAACAACAAATTCTTAATACTTGCTGTTCTCAAAAACTAAAATGAACTCCATTTATTAAAAAAATGCTAACAATTACTGAGGTAATATTTTGATAACATTTTTATTTCTTTCAAAATACTGTAAAATTCAAAAACCCAAAATGCATATTAAAACAAATAAAAAAAGCTCCATATAAAAACCTTTCTAGATTATTATAGAAAGATTTTTGCCAACAATAATATGAAAAGATATCTGGTTCAAATAGGCAAGATTATTATGGCATAAAATAATGAATTGGAAGACAGGGACCTGAAAAATAAGACAGCAAAAGGAACTATATTGACATCTGGCTCTTTTATTTACCAAACATCCTTGAGTAAGATGCTTCTCCCACCTTTCTCCATCTGCAAAGAAGGGATAGGGATGATGATCTTAATTTCAAAGTGCTTTTCAATTTAGAGGCAAAACATGCTATACAAAGTCTGAAGTGTGAGGATGTCCCCTTTTAAGTCAGATTCCAATGACAATGGAAACACAGGACTCCTCTAAGGTCATTAATGTTAATTTGTAGAATATGCATAAAAGATATCAGAAACTGTCTCACAGCAATACTAAGCAATAAATTACATAAACATAATACTGCTTTCCTATGGTTGGTCTAAGTGTTATTTTAAGATACATACAATGTTCCTTCAGAACTTTGAAATAAGAGCCCATTGAAATTCTTTAGTTACCGCTGAGAGTTTTATCTGGTCATATCTGTTGCACCCTCATGAGAAGATTTACATAAAATGGCTGACTGGAATAATGAATTTCTCTGAAGACACTGGCATTTCATAAATGTGACCTATGCTAAAATCAAGACAGTGGCCAGAGAACTGAGATGACATTAGCAATTGTAGTCTTTGTTCTATAAATAAAGAGACAGAAGACATGTTAAAAACCAGCCTTTAATTAACATCAGTTAAATATCAACTTTTTTAAAGCTTTCTGACATTAAACAAAAAATTAGGTTTGGTCTTCTGGAGCAAATAAAAATAAAATCATTTGCCGCTGCAATCCAGAAAGGGAGATGAAGTGTAGGGAAAACCTACCAAATCTGCAGGATGCCTTTGAATGAGCAATTACAAAAAGTGCACTAAACTCCCAGTCGTTCTGGAAGAATAACACATATTTAGAGTAGCAGATGACTAACCAGCTACACTTCTCTTGGAAAACCGTTCCAATCACTGCAAAATCATGGCCAACACACAAGAAAACAGAAGAATGATACTGAGGAAACCCTAGGAGCTTAATTAATGTAAGTCAAGAAGAATGGGGAAAAGTTGCTCTTTTCAGGAAGAAAACCTGTGCCAGGTTTTGAGAGTGGACAATTTGAGAGTCTGATATGCTATTAATACTATTACAAGCAGATAATCATTTACTGCCATCTACAGAGGTGATCTCACAGATCCACACTGATGGGGAAGTTTTATGCGTATAGTGTCACAGGGATACTTTACAGGTCAGATCTTATTCCCTCCAATACCAGAGGGAATCCTACCAGTCACTTCGACAAATGCAGAAGCATTCTGCTAAATTTATGAGCCATTAGTTTGGCCCTGCACAGGAGAGGTAGCCTGCCATATTATTATGCCAGTGCCAAAGACCACTGAAAAAAGCTAAAAAGTACATTTCACATTTTTACAAATATTTATTTTAATTTGGTAAAGGACTAGAACATTTTTCCCCCACAGTTTTTCTTCAATTTTTCTTTTTTGAATAGAAAATACTCTAGGAATCACTCTAGGAATCTAGGAATCACTTGCAAATAACATCTTCCAAAAAAATCTGCTCACCAACAGTAAAGACTGCTTGAATTTTCAGAGATTCTGAAACCTTACGTGTTTGTGTTTATAGTAATGACAATATCAACACCTTTGTTACAGCTTATTGCAGCTTTTAAGAAAGGACTAAAGATCTAAATTTGCATTTATAATCTTTTAGGCAAAACTGTTTGTGGAGGGGAACTAAAGGAGTCCATTCTCACAGACGGTGTAGAAATAAATTTGGATAATAAACCAAATAAATAGACTGAGGCATGGAGACAGAGAGATGACAGAATCACAGAGTCACAGAATGGTTTGGGTTGGAAGGGACCTTAAAGATCACCTGTACCAACCTCCTGCCACCAAGGGCAGGGACACCTTCCACTACAGCAGGTTGCTCCAAGCCCTGTCCAACCTGGCTTTGAACACTGCCAGGGATGGGACAACATTCAAATTTTTGTTAAAGGGATTCCAGTCAATATTAAATGTCTACAATATATTTCCCTAGAATCTTGCAATACATCAAGGTACACAGTATAGAAATGTAGACATGTTCAGAGAGGAGAGGGAACAGCTAAACCTTACGATGGAATTCAATTCTTGGAAGTGGACATGAAACATTTCCGTCAGCTACAACCTCTGACTACAGGAAGGATGGGAAATGTGTCATGTAACTTCCAAAGCAGGTATTTGGTTATGATACTGGATCTGGTTTTGCCAGAAAGTACTTTGTCAATTTTAGTTGGAAAGGAAAAAACTTTTATATTGAACCCTTCAATCAAGAAAATGCACTTCAGCACAACACAAAGGCAGAAGCAGTTGCCAGTTCAATCAGAGAATACTGAGCTTCATGATGACACTGGCCAACACTAAGAAGTCCTCCATACGGGAAAGACACGGACCTGTTAGAAAGGGGCCAGAGAAGGGCCACAAAAATGATCAAAGGTATGGAGCATCTCTCCTATGAGGAAAGGCTGAGAGAGTTGGGGTTGTTCAGCCTCGAGATGGGTCTGTGGACACCTTATTGCGGCATTTTAGCTCTTATAAGGCGCCTATAAGAAAGATGGTGAGAGACTTTTTAGCAAGGCCTGTTGCAGTAGGATGAGGGGTGATGGTTTTAAACTAAAAGAGGGAAAATTATGGGTGGGTATGAGGAAAAAATTCTTTATACTGAACGTGGTAAAACACAAGCACAGGTTGCCTGGAGAGTTGGTGGATAAACCATCCCTGGAGACGTTCAAGCCCAGGCTGGATGTGGTTCTGCGCACCCTGATCTAGTTGAAGATGCCCCTGCTTATTGCAAGGGGTTGGACTAGATGACCTTTGAATGTCCCTTCCAACTTAAACTATTCCATGATTCTTTAACCCTATTAATACAACGGAGCTGCACACCCTTCTTAACTGAGCTGTGGAAAAAGGCTGAAGTCCCCTTAATGTCCAGTTGTAAATCTGTTTGCATAACCAAACCCAACAACAATAGCATTTCTTCCCAAGAGTGAGCAGTTATGTGCACACTAAGGAAAAACAGCATGAAAGATATGTATACCAGCACCATCTAGTGATGTCTGCCAAATCATTGGTTCCATGATATTCATAGCTCAGAAGAAAGCTCCCTAGGCGTATGCATACCTGCACCAGCATGCCCATGAACAGCATGATGTTTGAGGCGTCTTTGAATTTTGTCTTATAGTCTCATTTTTATACACCACACACTTGCATTTTTCAGTGAAGATCTTTCATCAAAATACAGGAAACAATATCTGCCTTTACTGAAACGTACGTGATTGAGAAAAGTACAGCTTGAAGTGGTGTAGTATTGTACTATCACGATAATTTAAGTGTTGTCTGCGTATCTCAGAGTTTTTTGATTGGAAGCAAGCTGTTGGAACATTTATTCATGCGTTATTAATTAGTAAAAGCCTGATGATGACTCTGAAAGATGCTCTAGTTTTATGAAGACCTTGGGCATTTACACTGATCAATAATGAAATTTCGGACTTTCATTTTGATTTACCTATATTTTCTGTTACAAAAGCAGCTGCCTCATTATCTGGAGCACCATTCATTTCTTTTTATCCAACAGTGACATTGCATGAAAAAAAAGGGGCAGGGGGACACAAATGTATGAAGTCTTTAAAAGCATTATCTCATAATAAACAAAAGCACTGCATCCCACATTTCAGAAGGCTCAACAGGCATGATGCCAAAAGAAGAGAAAACATATGTAGATCAGAGCTGACACATCAAAGCTAATATTGCAAGCAAAATTCTTCTGAGTACTTAGGAATGCTGGCATGGTAAAGGCAAACATTCAAATGTAAGTTTTCATAGAATCCTAAAATGGTTTGGGTTGGAAGGGACCTCAAAGCTCATCCAGTTCCAACCCCTGCCATGGGCAGGGACACCTTCCACTAGACCAGCTTTCTCCAAGCCCCTGTGTCCAACCTGACCTTGAACACTGCCAGGGATGGGGCAGCCACAGCTTCTCTGTGCATCCTGTCCCAGCGCCTCAGCACCCTCAAAGGGAAGAACTTCTGCCTAATCTAAATCTCCTCTTTTCTTCACGTATGAAAGAGTGTTAAAAATGGAAGAACACTGCCGTAGGAGATGGAGTACACAGCCTTTTATGATAGAAAAAATAAGCTTAAATGGAAAGCTTAACAAGACTAAAGCAGCACAGAAGAGAAAATACAATAATAACAATAAAAATATAGTGTATTATAATAATAAAATGGCAAATCTAATAATTTTATAATTATAATTATAATAACACATTACTATGTATTATAATGTTAATAATATTTGATAATAAGATATTATCATTTAATAATAAGATAATAATTATTATTATCATTCCAGTTTGAAACCATCACTACAGCCTCAGTAACTGTGCTGCCCACTAACATTCTTTTCACTAGAAGTTATTTACTATCATAGCCTATTTGCACTGTACTGGTTTAGAGCAGTCCATGCAGTGAGTTAAGGAGATAAAAAATTATGTTTGTCATGTAAGTATGCAAGCTATCACAACTTAAATACCAAAGTTATCCTGCTGAGGTTTGCAGCTCCCTGTACAATCAACAGTGAGAGATACATTCCTCTGGAAAAGATTCAGAGAATGTAAATTAACTATGTATGCTATGAACATACAGTTGCTACTGGAAGCTACTGGGTCCATCTGAAGAGTCTTACTGTCTAAATGAAATGGTGATAAGGAAAAAAATTGAGACCAGTCTTTGAAGGACAAGGCCAGTGCTATAGGAAGTTGAAGGTTCCACTTTTTCTTTACCTGTATGTTCATACCAAAGGCTGAGAAATCATTAAGAACAAGGTTGTATCCTCTTGCACACCCTGCCCAAGTTTGTGTCTGCCACGGTGCATAGCATTTGTTCTTCCAGAGAAGTGAGCAGGAAAGGGATGCAAATGGCCACGCTAACTTTTCTCTTCTATGCAATGAACATTATTATTTTATTGTTGTTGTTTTTTGTATGGGAAGAATTGAATTTCACCTTTGCACCTGTATCAACATGCGTTTCTCCCCAGACACCTGATTTACTTGGGAAAGAAAAGGGTATTGTAAGGGGGAAGTATCACCAAATGTCTAATATGGTTTGCTATGCACAGCCACATTTGAAGACATGATACTGTGCTAGCTAGACACATGGTCTGATCCTGTAGACTTGTACTAATCATCACACAATCCCTAGACTTTCTCCCTGAGTCTCTTGCCCTTTTCTCCTGCAGAAGGATCAAAGGGGTCACCAAAGAATGGCACTTCTACCTATATAACCATGTACAAGTTTTTTTCACTGGCGAAGAGAAGAAAGACTTTAGATTTTAACTTTTTTTTCCATTTTTTCTGTACAAGTAGCTTGAAACCAGATGGGATCATAAAGATAAAAGAAGTTCCATTAAGTACCAGCAGAGATGCTATTAGTATGCTAATGGACAGATGTTTCCTTAGAAAAGAGATAAAAGATATAAAAGGTGTCAGGAGAATAAATAGATCCCTTTTTTTTCAATGTAGAATCCAACACAGAAATGACCAATAGGATAAAACAAATTGGCAAAGGAAGAGGTTTATAAAGTAATTTTAGAAGTCTTGGCAACATTGACTTGGGTATTTACGAAAGTTGCTATTAAAAGTTTCTTTAATAGCCCTGTATATACTGGTCTTCCTGAGTGAAGAAGAGATGTTTGCTAGATAATGGTTTTTCACACTCAGTAAAACAGTTTCAAGGAAAAATAAAGTGCCACAATACTTCATGTATGTTCAATCACTAGAAAACAAATCTGGTCACTGATTTCTTCAACCAGCTACTTAAATTATGCATAGCAGTCAAACAGACCTTTCTGAAGAGAACATCCTTAAGCCACATGTGCATTTATTTATGTTAATCTAGGTATGTCAGAAAGCCATTACCATGTCTGTATCTCAAGTCCTGAAATACTACCTGATTTTTTTGTTTGTTTTTAATTAAATCTATTCAGGTCTGAACTTGAGAAAAGTCTTATTGCTACACAAAGGCGCCTTCTATCTATAAGGTGATAACTGTTCCAAGATGAAAACACTCAGAGGATTTATAGGTTATAAAGCATAGCATTATTACACTGTATGAAAAACAAAAGTGGTGTTTTTTCTCCTTTAGAAAGCAAGAAACACCTTGTAACCAATTGTGTTGTGCCATTAGCTACCTGCCTTTTGTTCTGACTGCAGAGGCAAAAATGAACTACTTTATTCAGGGAAATGGCTCTACTGACACCCACATGCTATGTTGTTTGCAAGGTCACTGCAAGAAGTGATAGTCTGTTGGTATGTACCCAAATCCTATGAGCAGCTCTGCAAATGTAAGAACTGCATAGGAACCTGTAGCTGAAGATTTTACAAAGGGATGTCCAGGGTTTCCAAGGCAAAGCAGTACAGTGGCCCTGGCCCCTGGACAGTCACAGAGATGTATTACAATTTTGTTTGAAAAGCACATTGCGTAAGTTATGTTATATATATGTCTGATCTTCAGACACTGTCTTTGCAACACCTGTAAACTAAAGATATAAATTTCATTTTCTCAGCACAATGTGTGTACTTACATTGCTTCACAGAATATGACTCCTGGGGACGCTGTATTTGAATGCGTTCAAAAAATATAAGACTAGTTCAGCAAATTTTATTGGATAAGCTTTGGATACAACTAGCACTGCCAGAACCACTTAGTCGATGGATTAAACTTGCCTCATTTAGGAAACTTTTGTGAGAGAAGAGGAGAATTCAGCCAAAAAGCCTGCTAAAAACTGAAGGAAAGTTCTTGTTTCTACTGAACTTGCTACCTGTGCTCATGATCCTGCCTAAATCCATGGAATAGAATCTCAGGCAGTTACTTTGTGCCAATCACTATAAACATGATGGGCAATATTGCAGGAGGAATATTCCCCTGGTACAGAGCTCTCAGGGACTCCAGACTTGACCTTTTTGCCACCTACATCATAAAACAAAAGAAGGGTCAAGTGGGGGACACTGTAGAAAGAAAGAAAGTACATTTGAGAATTTCCAAACTATGTTTCCACCATTGGCTGAATTGCCATTCCAGAGATACCAGAGATAAAATAGTATTGATATTTGAAACATTTTTAATTTCATATTTATTTAATTTCCCTTTTCATTCTATGATTCTATGAGTGAGACATCTACTGTTATAGAATCATAGAATCATAGAACACTTTAGGTTGGAAAGGGCCTTAATTAGAGGAAGCCCTTGTTTTAATTACATCCCATTTGGTATTATGCACACAGCACTTCACTAGTGAGAAATCAGATGCAGCACCTTGGACTACTGATATCAGGCTTGAAAGGGTTTAGAATTTGCTTCCTTATACTGAACTCATTTTAAAAGCAGTATCACAGAGATAACATACATCTTTCAGTCATACTCCTGTTAGCGTCTTTGCAGTGAACTGGCACATGTTGGTTCACATTGACATATATCATGTCAGATCCTTTTTTCTCAGGACTGGTGAAGCTCCCACAGTCTTTGTCTCAGAGAACCTGTGAGAGTCAGTCCGCAAAACCTAGGTCCTGGGTTGGTCCCATGTGGCTTGAGTTAGCAGTGTTACCAAGAGTATGGGTCTGCGGGAAAATAAGATAGTGATGGTGTCAGGAGATTGTTGATATCCACAGCTCAAAATAATCTGATATATCCTCTAATAAAAGCTTAGCAACTGCTTATAATGCATAGTTAGCAAGTCTACTTGCACTAGTTATCAATAATTCATGAATCCTTTATAATTCTCATATAAAGGAAATCTTAAATAAAAATGTACCTGTTTCTTTATTAAAGAACATTAAGAGGTCCTGCAGTGAGATGAGTTTCTTAGTGTGGTATTAAACAAGCATGTGGAGACAAATCCTGTATCAGAAGTTTGTCACATATTTACTAAAAAGCATGTATATTTTTAATCTCTGTTTCCCTGAGAACTGAGGTGCAGAGTCATGCAGACTGCCTTTGCTGTGTACCTGTTCAGATATTCCAGTTCCTAAGCCTAGACCTTGCTGCGTTAGACCATTAGGTCTTCCCAAAGAGCCATTTAAATCTCCCGGACATTTGTCAGGAGTAATTAGTTTGATTTCTTTTCTTAATATTTGACATCATACCCAACCTTAATTAAATGCAAAGTGCAAAAATAAATCAGTGTAGAGCAAAATCCAGGATTTCCCTCGTTTTCTATCCCAACTTGTTGGATCTTTGGCTTATGACCTTTACATTCCTCTCTCAACAGCCTCCTAGCTTCTATTGAAAGCCTTGAGAGCTCCCTTTCACCTTGCTTTTCCATCGCAGCCTGCTAGACTAGTGACTAGGGTACTCCATGAAGAAACGTGGCTTTAATCCTTTTAATCCTGCTGTGTCTCAAGAGACACTCTTAGGTAGGAACCGCTACCAGAGCAGCAATGATCTGGGCAGCAAGCTACCAGATATACTAACAAATGGCTGCTGAACTCAGAACAGGGGGAGCCTGCTGCTTCTGTACCTGACCATATTGAGAGGTCCTCTCTAACAAGTAGGCATCATGCAAATCAGGGTCACTGGTGACACCATTTTCCCTCACTGTGCATTTTTAAATGAAAATAATTGTGACTGATGTGTTTTGTGTTGAACTCAATGCTTCATCAGTGGATTAGACATAGTCTGAGTGTACACTGGGGCAAATAGGACTGTTTGGGGACCTTCTGTCTCTGAACCATGGCAAAATCTGACATTCATGGCTCTGAGCATGCCAAGTTTCCTACCATTAGGCACTGAATTACCGCCAAATGATGTGGTCCTGTGTGGAAATATTGTTTGGTGTTAGGAGTTGGTCCTGTTACACTGAATTGGTATTCTCCTTGAGTGTTCTTCATTTTCTAATAAACCAACCAAAAGTACATTTAAATTAGATGAAATCCACGCAGTCTTAATGGAAGATGCAATTGTCAGATCACATCTCTACATCCCCCACCTCCTACTCTTTGCCTATTTTCAAGATAGGGAGTGGTGTATTTGTTATGTTTTGAAGTCATAGAACCACAGAATAGTTTGGGTTGGAAAGGACCTTAAGATCATCCAGTTCCAACCCCCCTGCCATGGGCAGGGGTACCTCACACTTACCATGTCACTCAAGGCTCTCTCCAACCTGTTCTTGAACACTGCCAGGGATGGGGCATTCACGACTCCCTTGGGCAACCCATTCCAGTGCCTCACCACCCTTACAGTAAAGAACTTCTTCCTTAGATTCAATCTAAACTTCCCCTGTTTGAGTTTGAACCCATTACCCCTTGTCCTGTCTCTACAGTCCCTAATGAAGAGTCCCTCCCCAGCATCCCTATAGCCCCCCTTCAGATACTGGAAGCTGCGCTGAGGTCTCCAAGCAGCCTTCTCTTCTCCAGGCTGAACAGTGCCAACTTTCTCAGCCTCTCTTCATACAGGAGGTGCTCCAGTCCCATGACCATTCTCGTGGCCTCCTCTGGGCTTGTTCCAACAGCTCCATGCCCTTTTTATGTTAAGTCCTCAGCATAACCTAAGGTTTTCAGAATGTATTTGGTTATTTTTTTAGAAATTAGTATTTAATATCAAATGAAACTTGATTAGAAAGATGTTTGTGCTGAAGTTGTAGGATGACACCTTTTTCTCTGCATTGCACAACAGGTCAGACTTACCTTAAGCTATCAAAATCTTCTGGAACTGTCTAAGTTCTGTGTCACCCCAGCTTCAGTATTCATTTGTTGATGAGTCTGAAGTCCATCACTGTCCATCACTGAAGCACTTGCAGTCTTAGCTGAAATAGACAACACTGAAAGCAATAAAATGCAAGGAAAGTGTAAACAGTGCAATATAATTTCTGTGTTCAGTAGCAGCAAAAGAGAAAATATGAACAGTTTTTTCCTAATACACTGTGGATGGCGAAATTGAAGATTTATTAGCTCTTTTTTAAAAAATACCCAAACAGGTAAATGTCATCAAATTTTCTTTGTTTAAAAGAAATCCCACTGGTGTACTGAGCTATTAAATCAAATCTGATTTACGTACATGCATGATTCAGTTGAAAATATTCACATTGCAGGACCAAGGACAATAAGCATTGGCATCACAATCAATGGTCCACGTTACCATGTACAGGGCAGTCTGTCAGCAAGAAAAAATGTGGTGATGTAGAACAGATTGCAGTAGGGTAACACAAAGAGCCTGGACTAGGCAAGAGTGCGAGAATCAGTGGGAATCATCAGACTCTGTATCCAAGAGACCTTCTAAATTAACAAAAATAGCCAGGAAGATAGAGCACATTAAGAAATCCTTCTAAATTTAGATCTGGTTTATATCACAATTTGGCTGCCCATAGCATCAGGGACCTAATTCCCAGCACAGAAGTTGTGTTCACGTTAATTTATACGTTTTTACTTTCATTAAAGTTCCAATTTGACAGGACTTTTCAGCATCTCTGTGTTGGAAATACTTAAGGTTCTGCTTAAGTTTAAGCACAAACCTAAGTCATGTTAAAAGCTAGGAAGATTTAGGTGTGAGCGTAACTCATTGTTACACTGATACAGACTTAATGGACCACAGGACTTATCTAAAGTGGATTAAGTCAATAAAAAGACCTCTGTTGATTGAAATGGTTCGTAGGTCAGGGTCTAGACACATTGTGATTTTTCTTCCCTCACTTTATATAGGCACTGCAGTACTTACAATTTTGCCAAATGCACTTTACGTGTTACCTTGATGAATAGAAATTTTAATTCAGAAAAAAACTACCCAGGTACTATTTTTTTTCCTGCCAGGAAACTACCGCAAGTCTCCAAATACCACAGCAGAGGGCTGAAAATGTTAAATCCTTGTAAGAACAAAAAAGAAATATATTAGCAGTTTGGGCTGAAGTTCCCTTCTCGCAGTCTCCATAAATTACTGCCTCATGTACTCACTGAAATGTTTTCAAATTGAGTATTTTATTCCATCTTTCAATTTAAACCAATTTGACTAACATTGTTAAAGAGGTATAAGAGTTACTCAACATTACAAGAAAGTTGCTTAGTGAGCACTTACTTATACATTTACCTGCATACCTATATACCTATGATGTATCCTCTATAAAGGCTGCAAACATTAAAAAGTAGCTTATATTTTAATAATAAATTAAAACACAAAACAAACTTCTATTTATTCATTACATTGTATTTTCATTCTGTAATATTTCATCCCCCATTTTCATAAGAAAAGTTGAAGTCAACAGTAATTCCACAGAAAAAAAAGAAGTCTTAACTGAAAGGTCTTAAAATTGCCAGACTGTTTTCCCTACTGATTGCATCTTGTGTGAAGTTTTTCATGCTGAATGTGCAATCGAATTCTTCACAGCAGAGGATACATTTGCATCCATAGACATATTGAAAAAGAATGTTTTGGCATGAGTCTGTAATTAGTTCTTGGACCAAATTTGTTCTCACTTGCCCTGGTCATCAATTTTGCTATTCTCAAATTACAGTGAGGAAAATGAAAGAGGAAATCTGCTCTCCTAATTCTGTCCTCATTTTCATACTTTATTGACAAACTACCTGCAACAATCAAGACATTATTGAGCTTCCTTTGCCTGTGATTTCCTGAGTTTTATTAGTAGTAATTTGTAGAGGACTAGATTTGATTTCTTTCACCATTCTCAAATTCCAAGAGGGAAGGAAATCCACACTGAAGCACTTGCTAGCTGGCACTCTCTGACGCGGCGTTCCCACAGCGATTTCAGAACATATTTTCATTTTAGCCTTGCAGCTTTTCATCTCCTTGGGGTTCAAGACGTATATCGGGCTTCCACCAGACCTCTTGAACACTGGAACTTGTAGTGTGATCTAAGAAGAGCTTTCATGTTAGGCCTCAGACTTAAAGACTCCCAGAAATTGGAAAATACATCAGGGTTAGCTGCAGGACTGCAGCTACAATTTCCAGGGTTATTTCTGGATGGTTTGCTTGTTTTAAAGAAGTTTTTCATTTCTACATTTTGATTCTTCTTGCAGTTAACATTTAAAAAAGTACAAATCAAACACACAAACCTCCCGTAAATGCTTGCATACTCATAGAATCATAGAATCATTGAATAGTTAGGGTTGGAAAGGACCTTAAAATCATCTAGTTCTAAACCCCCTGCCATGGGCAGGGACATCTCGCACTAAACCATGTCACCCAAGGCTTTGTCCAAAATTGTCATAATTCCCCCAGTGATGGAATCAGATTTCTGTCTCATTCCAGGGTCTGGAGATTGGCAGGGCATCAGAACAGAAAAGCAAAATGCATTTTGGGAGAAATAATGTGCCAAGTGGATCGTGCAAACACAGGCAAACAAAGGAAATACAAGGAAATGTCACAAGTGACAAACTTCATGTTTGGTTGCAAGTGGAAAGGAAAATGGAAGTCCGTGCTAAAGAGCTGGAAGAGTTAAAGAATCAGATAAGGTAAGGGGTGTGGTTCTTAGGATTTTATATGGTTAGGATCTGATGTACTTCCTCAGTAGAGTGAACAGCATTATACTTCTGATGGCAGTGAGCAAAAGACCCAGAGCTTGAGTTCAGTTCAAACAGAAACTCAAGAATATGCCTGGGCCTACCTACAACTAAAGCGCAGAGGTTTACTTGCACACAACTGAGGAGGAATGCCCAGACTAGAAAGGAAAATGGCCCTTAAGCCTTCTCCTGTCCGGACTGAAACAACCTATCTCCTTCAGCCTCCCTTCACACGACTTGTGCTCTTGTCCCCTAACCATTTTGTTGATGTTCCTCTTGATTCCTTCCCTCTTCATTCCTTCCAATATGTCAGTGTCTTTCTTATACTGCTGAGTCCCAGCCCAGACATAATGTCTCCCATGTGTTCATACAAGGGCCAAGTAGAGAAAATAACCACTTCCCTGAGACTACTGGCTATGATGCTTCTAATGAAGTGTGGTATGTGGTTAGCTCTCCTCACCGCAGAGGCATCACTTTGTAGTCAACACATGTAGTGTATTTGTATATTGAATAGATTATACTTTCTGAATACAATAAAAGTTTGGAAAATCAGGTTGAAAGCCCCATTAAAATCAAGGTAAATGACACCCACTGGCCCACCATTACCTACGTAGTCAGTTGTCTCACTGTAGAAGGCACAACCTGCCTTTGGTCAGCTCATGCTGACTGTTCACTGTTGTTTCAGTGAACATCCCTCACATGTCTGGATGTAGCTTTCAGAAGGATTTCCTACATAAACTTCACAGGGACTGAAGTGAAAGTTAGAGTTCCCTAGATCCTCCTTTTTGTCCTCTTTGATAAATGACACTTTTTTTGCCTATTTCCAGTTGTCCTAAATCTGCTCTGACTGTTTTGACCATTCAAAGATGATAGAAAGTGGCCTTGCCATGACATTGGTCAAGTCCCTCAACACTCTTGGATGTACCTCATCTGGTTCAATTACCTGGTTAATTTGAACTCCTGAACTGGGATGCAGAGACTAATATCAGATAGACATTTTCCTTAGTAAACCCACATTTATAAATTTGCCTTATGACCTCAGCCTTCACCACATTGCTTTTCTTAAGTTGTGTCTATTCCATCCTGTTAGCAGGTTTCAATTACTATTCTTCTAGCTGTTTGCATTTCTTCAAGACTGCCATTACCTGACCTCTTGTGTAGATGTAGGATTAATTTCCAGGCTTTGGAAATGTGCAACTCATCTGAAAAATCTGACTGGAAAATTCTGTATTCCTTTTTCTATGTTATTAAGAAGCTGCACACTTGCAAATCAGATAAACCACAGCCAAACCTCTTTGTCCTCCCCAGTCATACATCCATGTCCTTTCTTGTCCTCTGAGACGCACAAACATCTTATCATTTATAGTCCACTAAGCCATTAAATTCCACAATTAGTAGGGCTCTGGTTCTTTCCTTCCTTTCGTTCTTTTAACTGTTAATGTCACACCACAAGTACACTCACATTAGGGCTGTTTATTCACTGAACTGTATAATCGATATGTTCACATCTATTTGACAAGCATAATTTGAGCAATTTCACTTATCTAGGAAGACAACTTTTCATAAGGTGCTTTCCACACCTGAACCTCAGATTAGAATAAATCCTCCTGGAAGAAATCCCTATAATTATTTTTAGCTTTCAGATAGCTAACATGAGCCACAGGTGATTACTGAAGTACACCAGCAGGTCAGGAGCAGAGCAAGGGTGGTAGCACAGTCTGACTAAATACTCGACCCAGTGTTGCTTCCCTAAGCTACCTTAAAGCAACTCTCCTTAAAAGCTTACCAAATCACATAAAAAATTTGGCTTTGAATTTTCAGCCTGGACACCATGAAACACGTGTTCTTCTGTCCCTCTATATCAATTGCAAAACCTGCTATTTGAAATGTATTTTGGGCAGAGAAACTTTCTTCCTAGTGTTTCTAAAGCATCTACATTATAAGTAATCTAGATGTAACAGAAATAACACATCAGCTTCATTGACGAATTTCTTCCATTACCAGAGCCAATGAGAATCAGAAAACAAGTAAACGTGGAACAAAATATTAACCAGCAAATATGCCTTCTTATTTTAATTGCATTAACCAAAAAAGTCAATTATTTCTATGACTGAAGAAAGGTTTCCTTTTCTGCCTGTATAGGGAACTTGCAAAACAAATGAACTTTAATTTACACTACATTACACACTAGACTACAAGTAAGCATTCTATGATCTGACTTGAGCTTATTCTGCACTTGACTGTCAGCTATGGAGTCAGGTAGTCAACACACCAAGGAAACGTCATGGATCTGAACATGAGAAACAGCTCCGTAAAATCCACACTTTTCCTGTGATCAGCTGATCCCATACCAGCAGCTGTGACACACAGGTGATCAATGTAAAATTATACAGAACGTTGCCTACGTATAGTTTTAGGACCAGAAAAGAACTATGAAGAGATCAGATATAAGCCAATGAAATACTACTAAGACTCTCTCAAGGCAACACTCTTCACAAAAGAGCTGGAGATCACATAATGTTTCAGGTGTTGTGTGCTGTTGACAAAACCCAGGAACAGAAATAGGTTGAAATCACCCATTGGAAGAAATAGAAGTAGTAAAATGCACTGAAAATTGAAGTTTTATGTTACATTCCTAGGAGTATTACAGCAGAATACATAATTATGAAACTTCAACAATAAAAGATAACGTTCCTCCCGTGCTGCCTTATCGCAAGCTTGCATGACAATATAAATCATCATTTTGCATATTTTGTTCTGTGGCTCAGCTAGCTGATTTGGTACAAACCTGCTCAAGACCACTGATTTTTTTGTTACACCTTAGACATTTGTCATGCCTTTTCTTATTTGAATAATTTCTATGAAAAAGAATCCGTATATATTCAAACTAAAAAGGACGGAAAGTATAATTTTTTAAATGTTTATTTCTACTTACAAAAAACTAGGACCTTTCTCTATGCAACAAAATCTGCTCATACTTCCTTGACTGAAAAACACGACTCTTCCAAAGATATGAAGAACTTTATGACAGATGTTTTTGCTCCCTTTTTTCCATTTAATTTAGTTTCTCACAATCAGGAATTGGATAGCTATGAAGGTATGCTCTACAAATTAAAGGTGTTAAAGGCCACTTCCTGACTGGCCAGCCTGTCTCTTTTTTTGAATGCTCATTCCCACTCATTTTACAATCACAGAGCACATTAATTACCTTTGGAGGAGTTTATTGTGGAAGGTAAGCAGATTACTAATCTGTAAAACATTTGCTAAGGTTCCTGGACAAAAAGGACTCAAGCAACTCTCTAGCTGCGCCACAAAAGGAATGCAAACCTTTGTCTTTTGGATTACATAGTTGTTTACAACATATAGCTATTTATGAGCCTGATCCTAATGGTTATAAATTTGTGAAGTTTAGTTATTTTTTTAATGAGGAATCTTAATGAGAAAATAGGTCTCATTCTTGTTTAACTTATGTGCAACTTGCAAATTCTTTCTTCCCACTGAATAACATTGATGCTTCTTTCAACTAAAAATGCCCTTGACTAGATTATCAATTTTTTACTCACAGTAGGTTAGAATTGGTGTTTTTCTTATGCCAAAATCATCATTTACAAAGAAGAGGAAGCAGTCCAATTTTCACCCTTCTAACTTCTATTGCATTTCTAAAAGAGTTTTATTAACTCCACTCAAAGCACAGCTGATTCAGGGAAAGAGGTGTTTTTTGTAGGACTTTCGAGGTTACAGCCCTGTGTATGAATGTGTCAGGCTTTACTTCAGAGCACTTGGGCTTTGCAACCATTTACTGGAGGTCTTGTACATAATGAAGATATCATTATTAACTGAAAGAAAAACAGTTAAAAAAAGAGAGAAAGGAGATATATTTATCACGTAACAGAACACAGACCTATATTGTAGGACAACAGTGCTGCAAAGACACATAACTTCTGGGCTAGAAAGTCATCTGTTTCTTGTGAGATTAATGTTTAGTCCTATTGCCAAGGTTTATATATCAGCATTAATGGTTCAGTATCTGTTTAACCTTTCTGTATTCATTACTGCCACTAGCGTCTCAGGACCCTTAGTGGATTGTTCCAGCAATGGCAGTGCAGACAAAGAGAACAATCTCAGAACAGTCCTGTAGTCTCTCAGCTCAGGCTATTTCTAGTTGGGGAGAATTTTTCATGCTTTGAAAATATATCCCAGAAGTCACCAGCCCTCGGGGACCCAATTCATTTGAGAAACTGAGACAGGTTTCACTCTAAGGTGCTGTCGCACACATGAAGGATCTTCTTTAATTTCACCTTCAAAACCACATCAGCTGTAGCTCAAGCTGGGTCAGAGGGGAGAAAAGAATCTTATAGTTTGTTCTGACCTCATTTTCCCTCCCTATCTCTGGCCTGAAATTACAACCAGGCTTCCAGCAAGGCCTTAGTTCCATTTCACTGGAGAAGTCAGGGACTCAAACCAAGCTCAAACTAACTTCTCACCTTTGGTTGTTCCTTCTAGGTCTGTGCCATGCCACAATGAATAAAAAGATGAACAGCTACCATGTTTGTTTGCATCTCTTTGTGGATAAAGAAATAATATTATTAGAGTACCAAATTAATTTTAGACTAGTATAAGACAAACTTTTGGATACTACCCTCCTAACAACACTTCTCACAATCTATATGCACCTATTGTATTCTGAAAATAAAATATTGAATATTAAAATACAACATAAATATGTAACATGGAGCAAGTAGGTCATGATCTGATTTGAGGAGGCTAGTCAGCTATGTGCCCTTCATGGAACACAGCATAACAATCAGTGATAAAAGTGAGATGGGAAGAGAGGAAAGGAAGAATTTTCCAGCTTCAGTAGTCTTCAAACAAATCTATGAATCAAATCTGTAAAATAGACATCTACTATCCTAGCTGTCAATCAGATAAAACATTATTACTGATACTCATTTCCAACTTTTTCTCTCTAGGGATTTATGTCTTCCCAACTGTCGTGGTTTAAGCCTAGCCGGCAAGCCAGAACAATGCAGCTGCTCGCTCACTCTCCACTCTTTCCTCCCCTCACTCCCTTCACTCCCAGAGAGATGGGGAGGAGAATCAAAAGAATGTAACTCCCATGGGTTGAAATAACAACAGTCCAGTAACTAAGGTATAACACAAACCACTGCTGCTACCACCAATAAAAATAATAAGGGAAATAACAAGGGAAGAGAATACAATCACTCACCATTTGCTGACTGATGCCCAGCCCAATCGAGCAGTGATCTAACCCTTCCGGGTGACTGCCCCCAGTTTATATACTGGACATGACGTGCTATGGTATACAATGCCCCTTTGGGTACAGTTTGGGTCAGGTGTTCCTGTCTCTGCTTCCTCCTGGCTTCCCCTCCACCCTGGCAGAGCATGAGGCTCAGAAAGTCCTTGGTCAGAGTAAACATTACTGAGCAGCAACTAA